>ML782972.1:385997-398975 GCA_009831015.1 Picea engelmannii
AATGCTGGCTTTCGCCACATACCGACCAATGGATCCTGTTCCTCCAATTATCAGAATCCTGCTGCTCGCCATCTCGTCCTCTGATCAAAGGGTTTTATCTTCTGAAAATGCTGAGAATGTGTACTATTGACCGGCAATGGTGAAAACAATATTAAATGTAAAATCACATTTTAAAATTATCATTTAATATATAAATGATAAAATAAAATTTAAATTATATATTCAAGATCATGTTTCTGATTAGATAAAAGGTTACATCATAACAGGGTAGTATTTAGTTACGTGACAGAGTAAAGTCTAAAATTTATAGTGATCAAGTTATGAGCATGTAATTATACATTGGAATTTTTTTTGAGTCTATCAACATAAATTAAATTAATAATTTTTTAGTGTATCAACACAAATTAAATTAATAATTTTTAAATAATAATATAATTATATATCTAAAATTTTGAATTATATCAACACAAATTAAATTAATAATCTTAAGTATTATAGATACTTTTCGTAAATATTTTTTATAACTAATATTTGACTTATCAAATTCTATATAGAAAAATACAAGTACCAAACACACAATATTACTTTAATGTAACAGAGAGCGATACCAAACTTTGTGGTGGTATGGAATACCATGAAAGGGACACTTGTGGTTCACATTGGTGCCTTGCTAACGAAGCCATTGTGATATTTATGATTTTGTTGGGTGTGCTTGGAAAAGAAAGACTTTTTAATTTGCTTTATTATACGGTCTCCCCAAGATATATTATATATTATATTATACGATATATAGGGATCGATTGCAAGTCAAAGGTGATTGACTTAAATCAATTTTCTTAAGATTTCAAAAGTTTTTATAAAGTTTCAGATAGATTTTGTATTAAATTGAATTTTTGTAAAATAAAAAAATAATTTTTAATTTTTAAAAATTGTTATTAATGATTTTTGATTGGTGGAAATTTTGATGTGACTAATTTCTCTTGTTTGAAAGTGATATTTACAATAAAAATAATAATAATAAAATACAAAAATTAAAAAAATACTTAAAATTTAAAATTAACATGTAGCTCTTCATTACTCTATCTCTGATAATGGGTATTTGTGATAGTATTTTTTTTATAAGTAAGATTGTATAAAAGTCTATCCAAATCAGAGAGCACACAAAACTTTCATAGTTTTAGGTTGTAAACACTGAGTTGCCCCTAAGGGGAAACCAATTCAGCCAGCGAAATCACTTCATAGCTTAAGTCTTAGTCTTCTACTGACGTAAAGAGAATACACAATTTTGTCTCCTAACGACGGTCGTTACAACAGTGCAAATTATAGACATGACTATAATAACCATAGACATTTGCAGAAAAGGTGGCCATGCACAAAACAAAGTAACAAAGACACTTGGACATATCACCGATATGGGCTGTAATGCGGCCACGCATCCAGGAAGAAGGCGTCGAATGTCGAGTCCCCGAGAGGAGTCAACTCCTCCTCGATTGGTGTCCCATCCATTTTCATGGCGAGCTCCGACAGTGTTGGCTTGTTCTCCTCTCGACTGGGATGGAGGCACATTCTCCTCGTGGTCTGGCTCGACATGGTCTGAAGTCTCCAGTGGAGGAGCTGGTGCCAACACTGGTGTCAAAGCTGTTGTTGCTTGGGTTGCCTCTGCTGGGGGGTGAAGAGCACCCTGCATTGTTGAGAGAAAATGCAGGAGTTGAGAGGCCTTGCCATCTAGGGTCTCCAGGCGAAACCAGAGGTCATCCACTCCCTGACACAAGTCGAATACCAGGCCCTGCAGTAGTGCGAGGCCTGTTTTCCATTCACATTCTGGATCAACGTTAGAGCCAACTTGAGAGTGGGGTTGCTGACCCGAATTTTGGCTGGCTTCCGGACCATCCATCTAAAAATGAGCATCGAGAGGTGGGGCCTAAAGCGACTAGGAGGTCAGAGAGTTAGGAGGAGCCAATGGGCCTGGGTGTGAAGCAGAGGCCGAATTTCCGGAAGGTCCTGGGTTGTAATCCAGTGAGGCCACTGAGCAGTCCAACCCCTCCATTTTGTTGGCAAGGGACGTAGAGAGGGGTGGGAGGTTGGCTGGAGTTTGAGTCGACTGCGCCAGAGAGGAGGATGAGGTGGTCGATGAGGAGGAGGACAAGTGGGAGGGAGGGAGTGGGCGGGGGACGAAGGACCAAACAGGGTCGGCTTGGCTGCCATGTCAAGCCTCGTTTAGACTTCCCTCGTAGCCTGGGAATCTCTGAAACACCGGGAGAGCAAAAAAGAGCCAAGAACAAACCGGGAGAGGGCGACAACAAACCAGGGAGAGGTTGGGCAGGAGGCCGAGCTCTGAAGAAAAAAACCAAGAGAGAATGAGCCATCCGGATCCCCTGATGTAATTCAAATAGCTCGAGGAGCTGGTGAAATTCAATAAGTATCCACATGCACAGAGTAAAGGCCGAATAGAGGCGCTGGTCCATCAGATGTACGACAAGGCAGAGCAGGGCGCACTGAGAGTAATGGTGCCCTGTCTCGAGCGAGGTGAACTAAAAGGCATGAGGAAGGCGTGAGGGAGAGGCATGCGGTCGTCACGTGGTTGGCGCCACAGAGGCTCTCTCCTGGTTGCTCTGCTCGATGCGTGTTGTCCACTATCACCCCATCCGGGGGGTTGTCGATGGTTAGAGATTTTGTCTGGAATTTCTGAAAGATGGGGTGCATCTGGTGGGTGGGGGCCTGACAGAGAAGATCCGGTCCCTTTCCTTCTGCCCCAATATTGGCTAGATCATCCACAATCTGATTGGTTTTTCTTCTTACATGGGAGGGGATGAGAGCTTCACCTGGTCGGAGGAGAGTTGCAATTGTCTTTAGACCATGAGAGAGGCGCCAGCAGGGTGAGACTTGCTCTGGGTCTGCTCCGTTCAAGATTTTCCAGAAGAGGTTGAGGATGACTTGAGAATCTCCTTCCACTATAAGTTTGTTGAAGTGGTGCTTGTTATAGGATAAATTGGTAGGTGCAGACACTAACTAATCTCCCTAGATCCACCTAGATCTAGAACAAAACATGACAGGACATGACGCTTTTCCTATATTACAATCATTGATCTAATTATCAAATAGAGGATCGATGACTTACTTTTGAGTTTGCTTCCTTATATCTTTGTTGTTCCCGCTTCACTCCGGTGTTCTTATGAGATCAGACCTGTCACAACATAAACCAACCAAAGTGAAAGCGATAACATAGATTCAACAGTAGTCTAAACATGTGATCAAGGAGTCATGTAATAAAATAGGAATAATTTTATGGGAAAGAAGCATGTCGTTGTATCATACTAAATAAAAGTGGAAGATACAACCAAACTGCCTTGATGTTGCAAGTTCCCTTTTGGTGATCCTTTGTCCCAACACACATATGCAATTGCTCCAGAATTTGTATGAAGATAATCTCCAAAAGTTTGATGACCAAAAGCAGACCTCAAGCATTCACTGATATAATGCTCTTCACACAATCTCCAATCTATTCTTCCAACAATCTTTTTCTCAACCTTACTTAACTATGCTTAACCTTTCCCATGAGAAGTCCATTATTATATAGGAGAAGTTGAAGTGGTTAAAGAGATGAGGATGATCCCACAATATCAGAGAATTCAGTAGGATCGTAACCATATATACGCCACCTTATTTTCCAGAAGATTCCACTTCCAGAAGCTTCTTGAAACCTCTTTCCTCTTTTGGCTTTCAGACGCCGCCACATCCTGCACATATAGCATCCTACGGAAGTCCCGCAGGCCAGTTATAGAGCAGCATGCGGAAATCACTGATCTCCGCATTGTACATTATAGACAGCCTGCGACGTCCTTCTAAAAGATGGTTTTGCAGAGGAGGAAAGTAATCAATTTTCCCAGGGAAGAGATGATTTTGGAAGCCTAAACACATCCCTATGAGGTCATCAACATAGTGACCAAAATAATGTGTAACAGAATGCCCCCCAAAGTATGAGGTTGGAACGTGTGACAGCCGAAAAACTTTGTAAAATGCACATGTGTGTCGGAGACAAGGAGCTCACCAATCAGGAACCTGCAAACAATCAAGCATCTGCTGAAAATTACATCATCTCTGAGTAAGGCATTCCCATGCCCAGACTACAAACAATTGTAAATCATAAATGCAAGTCATGGCCACCAATTATACACCGTGGATCCATGTCATCAAGATTCTACGTGGCCACCAGAAATACACTATAGATCTATGTATTAGAAAATGTAAATTCAGACACAACCACGAGACATACAAAGTGGATCTGTGTGTCAATACAAATCACAAACATTCCATCACAACCTGGACCAAAAAGAGAAGACCCAGGGTCTTCAATCCCGTCGTCTGTAAGTACGAATCTAGCCATGTGATTATAGGTGCTGAAGTCGAACATGGTAGAAACCACTTGATTACTAGCCATTGATAAAAACCGTTAACAAGTGCGAGGGAAATCACCATTGATGTCAATGAATCCCAAGGTACTGTTAGTACAATCCAATGAATGTGAATAAATGAGCTGAATTCGAACACTCAGTGGAATCTTTTGATCAGGGACCGATGATGTAAATCCACCGTTGAAAGCGAAGAAACCTGTCATTGAGGCATGGAAGCTCTAAGGTACCAAATGATTTCTAAGTCTTGTTCCCGAATGATGAGTTGAAGTCGACAGGAAAAGACTCGTCACAAGAGGGCCTTGATGTATCCCCCATTAATGACATGAAATAAGTAACAGATTTAAGGTAGATCAGAGTGTGAAAATGATTTGAAACTGACACAGGGAAGGCTGACATGGTGAGAAATGATAATGCAGATGGATGACTTGGGAGAGGGCTTGTTTGGACTTCTCTTGAACATATAAATGACACGACACTGGTCTTGGCAGTAGTGACTCAAAGATGACCCAAGATATGAACTTGCAGAAAGTCAGAAAAGAGACAAATGGATTTCCCAACCCAGATTCAAAAGATGAAGGGGGTGTCATGTTCAAGAGCGACTAGTACTGCCACTAACATAGGTACAAAAACATGTCTCTTTCCCAAATTTCCCCCCACCATTTCTGGTGAGTACCTCTTTACTTTTACGCAAGCTTGAGGAGGATAACATATGCTTGTTTATGTAAGCTCATCCTTCGGATGAGTCCCTTGGAGTATTTTTAACGAACCCTAAGAAGGAGTGGTTCAGTCCCATGTGGGTCTTTCGATGTTTGTTTAACGAGTCCAAAGATAGAAAACTCGGTTTGTTTTTCATATTTATAGAGTTTAAAAAACTTTTAAAGAGAACTCTCTCCGTTCCTTTTTCGTAAAAATAGTTCGATGGGACCGAAAAATGATAAACTATCGCCCACGGAATGTTTTATTCAAATACTTTTACGAGTGTGAACAAAACAAGGTCACTCGACAATCTTTTCGTTTTTGTGGAGTGTGAAAAGAGCTTAAAGGATACTCCATATGTGTGTCGTTTTTCATGTTACCATGATGAGTACAAAAAGACGACAAAAGTATACTCGATTATGTTCTCATTAATTTTCGAGCACGAGAACGAACGAAGACTAAGCTTGAGGTTTTTCTAAAAAACCCTAAAAAATAATCGTACATGTGATGAAAAAGAAAAACAAATCACAAAAACTCCCCATACTTCATTGTTCGGGACCCTAGTCTGCTAATCTGAAACATAAGAAATGCTCACGAGAACATTAGGCTAGTAGGTTTTTTGAGAAAATATAATTAAGTAATATAAAATATTTTTTTTAGAAAAAGTAAAAAATGAGATAAATAGGAGTAAGAACTCATTTTCACTATTTCATTTTCATTTGGTCAAAAAACTTGTCTAAGAACCCTTTTCACCTCATACTTCGGTGGTCGATTGCGGAGAGCCCAGGGGATCATTCAACGAACAGTTTGCGTGAAAACGGTAAGTACCTTGTTTTCTTCCTTTTCAATGGTTTAAAATTCATTTTAACCGGTTAAAAAATGATTTTTTGGGTGAAGTTTTGGGCCATAGGTGCACACTGGGGATGCCGCAGGTGCCCTATATCGGGGCCTGCAGAAATCAATGATTTCCACAGGCTACCAATGGTTCACCTGCGAAAACTCCACTCTGTAACTGAGGCCCGACCGCAGCAGCCGAAAACCCAAAAAATAAAAAGATGTGTTAACCAAAAAGAATTCCAAAACAATGATTTGAAGGTGCTAACTTCTTTCTTCCATCTTCATGCAGGTACTTTGGGTGCAAAGATGTTGGAGTGGAGAGAGAGAGAGCATGAAGACAATGATGCAATGGCTTTGAATGACCTGGGCACCATAAATTCCCTACGACAGTGTGGTTTATTAAAATTCTTCAAGATCCATGGCATGAGAGCCCAGCTGAGACTATTGGAATATTTAGTCCATATGTGGGACATGGAAAAACAATTATTCCATGTGATTGTCCATGTGCTCTCTTTGGACATTGAAGATATCTACTTCTTGATGGGGCTATCCTGTCATGGGGCGCAAGTGACCTTAACAAGAGGTCGAGGTGGCGGTTTTCCAATGAGTGAATACATCAGACGCTATTGTGAACCCGAGGCCGAGCGAAGCAAGGGTAAAATGGTGTAAATGTGTTGAACCTGCACATAATAGATCTAGCTAAACAATGATACACACATTTGCAGAGAGAATTGGAAAAAGAAGAAGAAGGAGAGAAAGAATGGAAAGAATTCTCATTAACCGTTATGAATAATGAATAATTTACACATGATATACTCTATATAACTCAATGAGTTTGACTTGAGGTGAACCAAGTCACCATAGTGGTGGTCTAGAGTGATATGGACACATGCCAGTAGTTACGGGAGTGAACTGCCACCTATTCTAGTCTCTCAGGCAGTTACGGGAGTGAACTGCCACCTAGTTGAGTTAACTAGTCAACTAGTCTTCAGTTAACTGACTGAACAAAGAGTAGTGAGGAGTTAACTCAGGGAATCAAGGCTAATGTGCCACTCTGGTGATGATACCAAGGCAAGGTCGAATTAGCATGGTGATGATCCCAATGTCGAATTATCCGAACCACTTCATAGCTTAAGTCTTAGTCTTCTACTGACGTAAAGAGAATACAAAATTTTGTCTCCTAACGGTGGTCGTTACAATAGTGCAAATTATAGACATGACCATAATAACCATAGACATTTGTAGAAGAAGGCACCGAATGTTGAGTCCCTGAGAGGAGTCGGCTCCTCCTCGACTAGTGTCCCGTCCAGTTGCATGGTGTCCTCCGGCGGTGTTGGCACGTTCTTGTCTTGGCTGGGATGGAGGCACATTATCGTCGTGGTCTAGCTCAGCATGGTCCGAAGTCTCCAGTGGAGGAGTTGGTGCCAACACTGGTGTCGAAGCTGTTGTTTCTTGGGCTACCTCTGTTGGGGGGTGAAGAACACCCTGCATTGTTGAGAGAAAATTAAGGAGTTGAGAGGCCTTTCCATCCAGGGTCTCCAGGCGAAACCAAAGGTCATCCACATCCTGATGCAAGTCAAATACTAGGCCCTGCTGTAGTGCGAGGCCTATTTTCCATTCACATTCTAGATCAACGTTAGAGTCGACTTGAGAGTGGGGTTGTTGACGTGAATTTTGGCTGGCTTTCGGACCATCCATCTGAAAACGAGCATCGAGAGGTGGGGCTGGAAGCAACTGGGAGGCTAGAGAGTTAGGAGGAGCCAATGGGCCTAGGTGTTAAGCAGAGGCCGAATTTTTGGAAGGTTCTGGGTTGTAATCCAATGAGGCCACTGAGCAGTCTAGCCCCTCCATTCTATTGGCAAGGGAGGCAGAGAGGGGTGGGAGGTTAGCTAGAGTTTGAGTCGACTACGCCAGAGAGGAGGACGAGGTGGCCGACAAGGAGGAGAACAAGTGGGAGGGAGCAGGCGGGGTATGAAGGACCAAACGGGGTCATCTTGGTTGCCATTTCGAGCCTCGTTTAGACTTCCCTCGTATCCTGGGCATCTCTAAAACATCGGGAGAGCGAAAAAGAGCCAAGAACAGACCGGGAGAGGGCGACAACAAACTAGGGAGAGGCTGGGAAGGGGGCTGAGCTCTAAATAAAACAAACAGGAGAGAATGAGCCATCCGGATCGCCTGATGCAATTCAAATAACCTGAGGAGCTGGTGAAATTCAATAAGTATCCACATGCGTAGAGTAAAGGCCGAACAAAGGCGTTGGTGCATCAGATGGATGGCAAGGCAGAGCGGGGCACACTGAGAGTAATGGTGCCCTTTCTCGATCGAGGTGAGCTTAAAGGCATGAGGAAGGCAGGATGGAGAGGCACGCGGTCATCACGTGGTCGACGCCATGGAGGCTCTCTCCTGGCTGCTATGCTCGACACGTGTTCTCCACTATCACCCCATCCAGGGGGTTGTTGATGGTTAGAGATTTTGTTTGGAATTTATGAAAGATGGGGTGAATCTCGTGGGTGGGGGCTTGATAGAGAAGATCCGGTCCCTTTCCTTTTCCCCCAATATTGGCTAGATCGTCCACAATCTGATTGGTTTTTCTTCTTACATGGGAGGGGATGAGAGATTCACCTGGTCGAAGGAGAGTTGCAATTGTCTTTAGACCATGAGAGAGGCACCAGCAGGGCGAGACTTGCTCTGGGTCTGCTCCGTTCAAGATTTTCTGGAAGAGGTTGATGATGACTTGAGAGTCTCCTTCCACTATAAGTTTGTTGAAGTGGTGCTTGTTATAGGATAACATGGTAGGTGTGGACACTAACTAATCTACCTAGATCCACCTAGATCTAGAACAAAACAGGACAGGACATGACGCTTTCCCTAGATTACAATCATTGATCTAATTATCAAAGAGAGGATCGATGACTTACTTTTGAGTTCGCTTCCTTATATCTTTGTTGTTCCCACTTCGCTTCGGTGTTCTTATGAGATCAGACCTGTCACAACATAAACCAACCAAAGTGAAAGCAATAACATAGATTCAATAGTAGTCTAAACATGTGAACAAGGAGTCATGTAATACAATAAGAATAATTTTATGGGAAAGAAGCATGTTGTTGTATCATATTAAATAAAAGTGGAAGATACAACCAAACTGCCTTGATGTCGCAAGTTCCCTTTTGGTGATCCTTTGTCCCAACACACATATGCAATTGCTCCAGAATTTGTATGAAGATAATCTCCAAAAGCTTGATGACCAAAAGAAGACCTCAAACATTCACTACTATAATGCTCTTTACACAATCTCCAATCTATTCTTCCAACAATATTTTGTTCAACTTTACTTAACTGTGCTTAACCTTTCCCATGAGAAGTCCATTATTATATAGGATAAGTTGAAGTGGTTAAAGAGATGAGGACGATCCCACCATATCAAAGAAGTCAGTAGGATCGTAACCATATGGACGCCACCTCATTTTTTAGAAGATTCCACTTCCAGAAGCTTCTTGAAACCTCTTTCCTCTTTTGGCTTTCAGACGCCGCCACATCCTGCACATATAGCATCCTGCATAAGTCCCACAGGCTAGCTATAGAATAGCATGCGGAAATCACTGATCTCCGCATTGTACATTATAGACAGCCTGCGACGTCCTTGTAAAAGATGGTTTTGAAGAGGAGGAAAGTAATCAATTTTCTCAGGGAAGAGATGATTTTGGAAGCCTGAACACATCCCTGTGAGCTCATCACCATAGTGACCAAAATAATGTGTAACAGAATCCCCGCCAAAGTATGAGGTTGGAACGTGTGACAGTCGAAATACTTTGTAAAATGCACATGTGTGTCAGAGACAAGGAGTGCACCAATCAGGAACCTGCAAACAATCAAGCATCTGCTGAAAATTACATCATCTCTGAGTTAGGCATTCCCATGCCTAGACTACAAACGATTGTAAATCATAAATGCAAGTCATGGACACCAATTATACACTACGGATCCATGTCGTCAGGATTCTACATAGCCACCAGAAATACACTATGGATCTATGTATTAGAAAATGTAAATTCAGACACAACCACGATACATACAAAGTGGATTTGTTTGTCAATAAAAATCACAAACATTCCATCACAACCTGGACCAAAAAGAGAAGACCCAGGGTCTTCAATCCCGTCGTCTATAAGTACGAATCTAGCCATGTGATTACAGGTGTTGAAGTCGAACATGGTAGAAACCACTTGATTACCAGCCAGTGATAAAAACAGTGAACAAGTGTGAGGGAAATCACCATTGATGTCAATGACTCCCAAGGTACTATTAGTACATTCCAATGAATGTGAATAAATGAGCTGAAGTCGAACACTCAGTGGAATCTTTTGATCAGGGAACACTGATGTAAATCCATTGCCGAAAGAGAATAAACCTGTCATTGAGGCATGCAGGCTCTAAGGTACCAAATGATTTCTAAGTCTTGTTCTTGGATGATGAGTTGAAGTCGATAGGAAAAGACTCGTCACAAGAGGGCCTTGATGTATCCCCCATCAATGACATGAAATAAGTAACAGATTTAAGGTAGATCAGAGTGTGAAAATGATTTGAAACTGACACAGAGAAGGTCGACATGGTGAGAAACGATAATGCAAATGGACGACTCGGGAGAGGGATTGTTTGGACTTCTATTGAACATATAAATGACATGACACTGGTCTTGGTAGCAGTTACTCAAAGACGACCCAAGATATGAACTTGCAGAAATTCAGAGAAGAGACAAATGGATTTCCCAACCCAAATTCAAAAGATGAAGGGGATGTCATGTTCAAGAGTGACCAGTACTGCCACTGACACAGGTACAGAAACACGTATCTTTCCCAAATTTTCCCCCACCATTTCTGGTGAGTACCTCTTTATTTTTACGCAAGCTTGAGGAGGATAGCATATGCTTGTTGATGTAAGCTCATCCTTTGGACAAGTCCCTCGGAGTATTTTTAACGAACCCTAAGAAGGAGTGGTTTGGTCCCATGTGGGTCTTTTGATGTTTTTTTAACGAGTCCAAACATAGAAAACTCGGTTTTTTTTTCATATTTATAGAGTCTAATTTTTTTTTAAAGAGAACTTTGTCAGTTCCTTTTTCGTAAAAATAGTTCGATGGGACCGAAAAATGATAAACTATCGCCTATGGAATGTTTTATTCGAATACTTTTACGAGTGTGAACAAAACAAGGTCACTCGACAATCTTTTCATTTTTGTGGAGTGTGAAAAGAGCTTAAAGGATACTCCATATGTGTGTCATTTTTCGTGTTACCATGACGAGTACGAAAAGACGACAAAAGTATACTCAATTACGTTCTCATTGATTTTAAAGCACGAGAACGAACGAAGACTAAGCTTGAGGTTTTTCTAAAAAAACCCTAAAAAATAATCGTACATGTGATGAAAAAGAAAAACAAATCGCAAAAATTGCCCATACTTCATTATTTGGGACCCTAGTTTTCTCATCTGAAACACAAAAAACGCTCACGAGAACATTAGGCTCGTAGGTTTTTTGAGAAAATATAATTAAGTAATATAAATATTTTTTTTAGAAAAAGTAAAAAATGAGATAAATAGGGGTAAGAACTCATTTTCACTATTTCATTTGCATTTGGTCAAAAAACTTGTCTAAGAACCCTTTTGACCCCATACTTCGTCGGTCGATTGTAGAGAGCCTAGGCGATCAATCAGCAAACAGTTTGCGTGAAAACGGTAAGTACCTTGTTTTCTTCCTTTTCAATGGTTTAAAATTCATTTTAACCGATTAAAAAATAATTTTTTGGGTGAATTTTTTGGCCATAGGTGCGCGTTGGGGCCGCCGCAGGTGCCCTATATCGGGGCCTGTGGAAATCAAGGATTTCTGGAGGCAGCCAATGGTTCACCTACGGAAAGCCCACTTTGTAATTGACACCCGACCGTAGTAGCCGAAAACCCCAAAAATAAAAAGATTTGTTAACCAAAAAGAATTCTAAAACAATGATTTGAAGGTGCTAACTTCTTTCTTCCATCTTCATGCAGGTATGTTGGGTGCAAAGATGTTGGAGTGGAGAGAGACAAAGCATGAAGACGATGATGCAATGGATTTGAATGATCCGGGCACTATAAATGCCCTACGACAGTGTGGTTTATTAAAATTCTTCAAGATCTAGGGCATGAGAGCCCAACTGAGACTGTTGGAATATTTAGTCCATATGTGGGATGTGGAAAAACAAGTATTCCACGTGGGTGTCCATGTGCTCTCTTTGGACATCGAAGATATCTACTTCTTTATGGGGCTATCCTATCATGGGGCGCAAGTGACCTTGACAAGAGGTCGAGGTGGCGGTTTGCCAATGAGTGAATACGTCAGACGCTATTGTGAACCCAAGGTCGAGTGGCGCAAGGGTAAATTGGTGTAAATGTGTTGAACTTGCACAGAATAGATCTAGCTAAACAATGATACACACATTTGTAGAGAGAATTGGAAAAAGAAGAAGAATGAGAGAAAGAATGGAACAAATTCTCATTAACCGTTATGAATAATGAATAATTTACACATGATATACTCTGTATAACTCAATGAGTTCAAATTGAGGTGAAACAAGTCACCATCGTGGTGGTCTAGAGTGATCTGGACACACACCAACAGTTACGGGAGTGAATTGCCACCTATTCTAGTCTCTCAGGCAGTTACAGGAGTGAACTGCCACCTAGTTGAGTTAACTAGTCAACTAGTCTTCAATTAACTGACTGAACAGAGAGTAGTGAGGAGTTAACTCAGGGAATCAAGGCTAATGAGACACTCTGGTGATGATACCAAAGCAAGGTCGAATTATCATGGTGATGACCCCAATGTTGCATGGTGATGATCCCAATGCAACATATAAACTCAACTCTGTTAGGATATTTAGACACTTAGGAGTTAGTTAAGATCTACTTGGTCTAATATGTCATTAGGTAAAAGTGTGTTTCTTTAGTATGCATTAGTATGCATTTGTAGTTAGGAAATCCGACGGTCACGATATGTTCCTGACATAG
>ML782972.1:403724-451813 GCA_009831015.1 Picea engelmannii
TAGGAGTTAGTTAAGATCTACTTGGTCTAATATGTCGTTAGGTAAAAGTGTGTTTCTTTAGTATGCATTAGTATGCATTTGTAGTTAGGAAATCCGACGGTCACGATATGTTCCTGACATAGAGTGATCCGACGGTTCATACTGTCCTCGATCTTAATGGCCATTGATCCGTGGCTTAACACCCGATTGGTCTATGATCTCTATTTAAAGAGCATGGAAGGTCATTTGCCGATGATCGATTGTGAGAAACTCTCTTGTAAAATCTCTCTGTAATATTTTTCTTTGCATTAATAAACTGCTCCAAGTGGCCGCGTTGGCTGGGGCCGTGGATGTTTCCCCGTAGGGGTTTTACCATGTGAAACCATCGGTGTGTTGATCTTTGATCTGGTTATGTGAGTGGTTACTGAAGGTGTTCGTCCTCTGTTGGAATACCTGTGTTGTCGAACAAACTCAACTAGTCAAACTGAAGTGTGAACTGAAAGAGAATATTCTCCAGGTGGAATATTCTCTCCTAAAATATAGGAGACTAGATAATGACTAATTATGACAAATAAACAAATAAAAACCTTAGGAAAAATAAATCCTATATGTGTGTGAAGTAACTCCAACACCCCCCCTAAACATCACTATGGTGAAAATAAAGATTGGGTCCCGACAACGAGGCCATGTTAGGTACCCAAGTACAAAATATACACTGAAAATAAAGTGAGGAAAGAGGGAAAACCTCATGGGAAACCCCCCCCCTCAAGGTACAATGTATGTAAAAAGAAGAACTACAGTTGCTATGCAACTGTGTCCTTCACTCCAAGACAACCTCGCAGAGAATGGAATTTTTTCTCAGTGAAGGTCTTGGCGAAATTGTTTGTCGTCTGTTCTGCTGAAGGATAGAACTGTAAGTCGATGATCCCCTCATGTACTAAGTCCCGGATGTAGTGCATGTGGATCTTGATGTGCTTCGTCCGTTGCCTCTGAACTGGATCTCTGCAGAACTTTAGAGTGCTTTGGTTGTCACACCAGATGACGATCAGCCGATGAAACTAAATGCCCAACTCAGTGAGAAAATGTTGTAACCACATACCCTGAATGGTTATGTTAACTACCCCTATGTACTCTACCTCAGCTGAAGATAGAGAAATGGTAGCTTTCTTCTTGCTCTACCAATAGATGGGCCCGAAACCAATACTGAGTGAGTAACCAGATGTGGACTTGCGATCAATGTTATCGCCATCCCAGTTGGAATCAGTAAACCCAATGATATCTAATGTAGAGTTTGATGCATAATGAATCCCAAAGGTGATGGTGCCCTGTACGTATCGAAGGATACGCTTTGCTGCTTTCCAATGTAGCTCATGTGGCTCCTGCATGAACCTGGAAACTGCACCAACTGCATATGAGAGGTCTGGTCTGGAGTGTGTGAGATACAACATGTTCCCCACTAGCTGTCTGTACAATGTGTTTTCAACCAATGGAGTCTCCCCACCATCCTCAAGTTTGAATCCTGATAGGAAAGGAGTCGGAGCAGACTTGCAGTCTGTCATGTGAAATCTCTTAAGGAGATCTCGTGCATACTTGGCTTGAGACAGTTTGATGCCTGATGCATCCTGAATGATCTCAAGTCCAAGGAAGAAGTGTAGTGGACCCATGTTCGTCATAAAAAACCTGTCATGAAGAATCCTCTTGACTGCAACAATCACTAAAGTTGAGCAACCGGTGATCAACAAATCATTGACATACATAACTAAAAGTAGAAGTGAATCAATTGTCCTGAGCATGTATACATTCGGGTCTGATTTACAACGTACAAAGTTTTGTGACAATAGGTAGGATTCCATCTTGGCATACCAGGCCCTCGGAGCCTACTTGAGGCCATAAAGTGACTTCTTCAGTCGATAGACCAAAGATGAGTCTTGCATAAATCTTGAGGGTTGCTCCATGTAGATCTCCTCAGAGAGATCACCGTGAAGAAATGAATTCTTCATGTCCATCTGATGGACTTCCCATCCCTTGGCTGCCGCAATGACAAGGGCCAATCGAATGGAATCCATCTTCGCTACTGGAGCGAAGGTCTCATCATAGTCAATACCATGAACCTGTTGAAATCCTTTGGCGACAAGCTTGGATTTGTATCTGCTGATCTGTCCATCCACTGCTCTCTTGGTCCTGTAGACCCATTTTCATCTGACAAGTTTCCTCCTAGAAGGAAGGGGAACTAGATCCCAAGTCTGGTTCTCGAGGAGGGAGTTGTACTCCTCCTGCATGGCAGATTCCCAAAAGGGATTTCCAGCAGCCTCGCCATAAGACTATGGATCTGAAGACTGAACCAAGAAAAGATGCCTGGAAGGAAATGGTTCAGTGGAAGTGAGTGCAATAGGAGGCTCCTCGAAATCAGATCGAGTCCTCCTAATATTGGTTGGATCACCTACGAGATCCCTTGCATTCTGAAGAGTACTCTGTGCCCACTTGGGCCTTTGCTTTGGCTCTAGAACTACATCTGGATGCTCTAAATCTACATCTGACTGTATTGACTCTGAATCTAAATCTAAATTCTCTGAGTCCTCTGAATCAGAACTCTCATCTGAAGAAGAGTCGTCATGTGCATGCTCATCATCTCGGACAGGTGGAAGAGTAAAGGTGTCTACATGCGACTGCTGAGGTACATGTGAGACACTTTCCTTGAATTGGACACTACGCTCAATGATGAGCCGGTCCGAGGAAAGATCAATAAGCTGATATCCCTTCACACCGTGAGGGTATCCAAAAAAAATGTACTCAATGCTCTATGGATCAAGTGCCTTCCTCTTTTCAGAGGGAATCCTGGCCCATGCACGTGAACCAAAAATACCAAAGTGGGTCACTTCCGGTTTGAGGCTGCTCCAAGCCTTGTAGGGGGTATTATCCTTGACATATCTATGGGGAGATCTGTTTTGGATGTATGTTTCACATTTAAGTGCTTCAACCCATAGTCTCTGTGGTAGTGACTTTGCATGCAACATGTAAGATGCCATCTCCTTTAGAGATCAGTTTTTCTGCTCAACAACTCTGTTTTGCTGCGGGGTGTAGGGAACTATATGCTACAACTGAATCCATGCCTCATGGCATTGATTGTGGATCTCATGACTCACATACTCTCCCCCATTATCAGTTCGAAGGACTTTGATCCTCTTTTCAGACTATGTCTCAACCAAAGCTTTGAAATCTTTGAGGTGTTGAAAGACCTCGAATTTTTGCCTGAGAAAGTAGATCCATGTAAAACATGAGAAATCGTCAAAAAAAATGAGAAAAAACCTTTCTTTGTTGATCGATGGATGTAGAAAAGGACCCATGAGGTCACTGTGGATCAGATCTAAATGTGCGGAAGCTCGCTAAGACTTTCCTTTGTTGAATTTCTCTTGAGGGTGTTTTCCGAGAAGACATCCCTTACATACTCCCTTGGAGAAATGGATGTTTGGTAGACCATCAATTAATTTGTTCTTTCTAGCCTGTTGCATGTATTTGAAATTCAAATATCCAAACCTTTCGTGCCATATCCTACTACTTTCATCAACATGAGTAAGCAGTAAAGAAGAACCAGGTTCAATGAATTCAGAAAAAGTATACAATCTAGACTGATGATTTACCTCACTGGTAGCAACCCTGGAGTTGGTTTGCATGTCGTAGATGTCCACCGAATTTGGTGTGAATATGACTTTATTTCCGATGCTGGAATTCTTCATATGATAAATGAAGAGAAGGTTGACAGAAAGATTGGGAACATGCAACACATTCTCGAAGCTTCCATTGGTGATTTCAGTCCTTCCTTTTCCGATGACTTCGACAGAAGAGTTGTCACCCATCAGAATGGGAGGACCTTTGCATGCATCCAACGAAGAATATACTGCTTTTTATGCAACCATGTGATGTGATGCTCCTGAATCTACGATCCAAGCATCGAGAGAGGATTTGATGGAAATCAGGGCATGGATAGAATTGTCTTTCTTGGAATTCAGATCTTTTGGCTTCTTCTTATTTGCACCCTCGGGGATGCGATATCCAAGGTTGTTTTGATGAAGTATCTAAGACATCAGATCTATTTATTTTGCATGCATGTGGATTCCGAATGGAATCCTTTGTGACAATATGTGCATTTCTCTCCTTTTCTTCTCTTTTCTCCTTTGGATCAGGAGACATCGATGAAGGGTTTTGTATACCCTTCCTTCTTCGTATGTGCATTATCTTTCCACTTATATTTATATTTAGATTTCTGATATTTGTGGCTGCCATCATGCATAGTGAGTGCATGTGCCCTTGGGCCTTTGATTGTTCCCATGTTGATGAGCTTGGTTTGCTCTCATGTTAAGGATTCGATAAAGTCCTCAAGAGAAGGCATCTTCCATGTGGCTCCAGAGGCGAATCTGACAGTATGGAATGTGAATACGAATACAAATAATTCAATACCAAACTTGGAGATAATGGTGAGAACCATTTGTTTCTCCTCCTTCGATTTATCAACCCCACAAGCTTTGAGTTGCGACAGTAAATCCTTGAATTTTGTAAAGAAATCTTGGATATTCTCGAAGCTTTTTGGATCTAATGTGAGAAGCTCCAACTCCAACATGTGTCCCCTCATCTCATCCTATTTTCCAAAGAGCCCTTCCAATATGGTCCAAGCTTCATTGGGAGTCTTACAAGAATATATATGAAAAAGGAGATCGGGAGAAATAAGACTGCAAATTGTTTCGAGTGCCTCATCCATGCGATTTAAGTACTTGGATTTTTCTATGGCTGATGTCGAATCTGTATCTGTATTCATGGTTAACCTACACAACCCTATGGATCAGATATGTATGCATATTTTCTCCTTCCATGCAAAATAGTTGTAAGGTGTAAGAATGAATTCTTTTTGGAATTCCATCTTTCCGCTGTCTTCAATCTTTTGTACCTGCAAAAAATTTTGGTGTAGATTTTTCTTAGCAGTCTGTCGTCTCTGATACCATGTAAATGTGTTGAAACTTCACATAATAGATCTAGCTAAACAATGATACACACATTTGCAGAGAGAATTGGAAAAAAAAGAAGGAGAGAAATAATGGAAATAATTCTCATTAACCGTTATGAATAATGAATAATTTACACATGATATACTCTGTATAACTCAATGAGTTCGAATTGAGGTGAACCAAGTCACCATAGTGGTGGTATAGAGTGATATGGACACACACCAATAGTTACAGGAGTGAACTGCCACCTATTCTAGTCTCTCAGGCAATTACGAGAGTGAACTGCCACTTAGTTGAGTTAACTAGTCAACTAGTCTTCAGTTAACTGACTGAATAGAGAGTAGTGAGGAGTTAACTCAGGGAATCAAGGCTAATGCACCACTCTGGTGATGATACCAAGGCAAGTTTGAATTATCATGGTGATGATCCCAATGTTGCATGGTGATGATCCCAATGCAACATCTAAACTCAACTCAACTAGTCAACTAAAGTGTGAACTAAAAGAGAATATTCTCCAGGTGGAATATTCTCTCCTAAAATATAGGAGACTGGATAATGACTAATTATGACTAATAAACAAATAAAATCCTTAGGAAAAAGAAATCCTAGGTGTGTGTGAAGTAACTCCAACAGGTGGCTATCAGGGGGGTTCGTGATTTGACTCTTAGAACCTTACTTTTCACCATTGCACGGATGGCAGGGAGTGCTTCCCCACACATGGCCCTGCAGAGCTACTTTCAGTATGCCATTGAATGCACCGAACCTCATGTGTTCAACTGGTGTGATGGTCTTCTCAGTAGCATGAAGAGACGGTTGACTAAGAGCAAGAATGGGGAACTAAAACAATTTGGGTACGGATCCATTTTGGTATCTTTCTTCCTGTAAAGAGTTCCTCACCTATTCTTGCAAGTAGAGTGGAATATACCAGTGCCACGAGATCCGCGGATGAAGTGGTGGTGTGATCTCATGTCCTGGCACGTAGCGGGTCCCATTATTAAATATAATGATACATTTTTTGATTGGCTGGAGCCCAAGATCTTGATGATTGATGAATACGTATATGCCAGGCTGGATTTTCGCCATGATCCGGAATTGGTGCTACCTGAGGGTTATTAGTGGGGGAATCTAGGTAAGAAAGACATTTTGCTTTTATAGTGTTTTTGTAAAAAAAAATTAAAATATTAAGCATTTTTTATGTATGTTTTTTATCCAATGACTAATCAAAATGTTTTTACCATGCAGATGTAGGGCCATTCTGGCCCCCAGGAACATCCCCTATCCAGAGGTGAGGGGAGGCAATAGTACTAGCAGGATGGGATGCAGATGAATATGAAACAATCGAGAATAACTTGGAAGGTCTGACTGCAGACATCCCATATATATCGATTGGCGAGGTACCAAGGCATTTACAATGCCATACCGTGGGTGTG
Organism: Picea engelmannii; assembly: GCA_009831015.1. Taxonomy (NCBI): domain Eukaryota; kingdom Viridiplantae; phylum Streptophyta; class Pinopsida; order Pinales; family Pinaceae; genus Picea; species Picea engelmannii. Next base: position 410,131 of record ML782972.1, read on the forward strand.
TCTGGTCCATTGAGACGATTGCTCTGTAGGGTAGCATGAGTTGTAGTGTGTTACCATGAGCAGCATCCATGATGCCATTTTGTAGAAGCCATGAGCTTCCTATTTTTATATTTTGGTCTTCGGACAAAAACATGATTTTTGTAAAAAATGCTTATTGTTATATATATACATGAGGATTTTACCGACTCATTTTGATTTGTATAATACATGCGATGTGTGATTGGATTTATAAATGTCTTAGATGTCTGTCTAATACATAATTAGCTAATGCATCAGTTAATGTATTTAGACATCTAGGAATGTGATGATACTCGATAAAATCAAAATAACGTTCCAAGAGATGAATCCGTAAATATACCCGTAACAAAGTAGGACTTTGGATAACATAGACATTACTTAACTGTAGCACTACTAGTTACGAATCAAGTCGTATAACTAGGTGACGAATCCCAAGCGAGATAGCATCGGTCAATAATTCAATGATTGCACTATACTCTGCAATATTGTTGGTTGCACGACCGAGGCAAACACCGTGTAAACTGATAAGTTTGTTCGTGGGTGAGTAGATTTCCCATGCAACAGAAGCTAGGTTCTAAGTGCTACGACTAGTGCCATCGGTGAAGCCAAGGTAGGGTAACAAAGACTCCGACATCTGGAAACCAAGCACAATGCAAAATAAGCGGTCGAGGGTAGAAACCAAATAACGAAAAAGCACACAAAATTAGCACACAATAGTATGATACATTAGAATACAAGTACTCATGCAAAGGTAGTCTAAGCATAGTACTTCTTCAAGTAAATCCCATTTCTGGGTTCACTCAAAGGAATGCCATCATAATCTACTAACTCGTAAGCTCCCTTCTCCAACACTCTTTTAACAATATACGAACCTCACCATATAGCTTCAAATTTTCCGTCTCCTAGCAGATCACGATCTTGTTCATAGAGGAGAACTAGATCTCCCTTAGAGAAAACATGCGGTTTGACATGTTTGTTGTATTGGTCTTTCACGCATTTCTTCCGGGTTTCGATAACTAGGGTGGCGTCACGATGTGTTTCGTCTAATCGCATGAGATACAATAGATGTTCCTCTTCGATAGAGGTGTGAGGAAGAAGTTCAACGGCTAGCTTCAACGATGGTATTTCACATTCAATCGGGAGAACAACTTCAATACTGTAGACTAGTTGAAAGGGGGTAAATCCTGTAGCAGATTTCACAGACGTCCGATAGGCCCATAATGCTGAAAACAACATTGTGTGCCAACTGGTCTTATGGATTCCTATAATCCATCAAAGCGTGGTGATAAGAACCTTGTTGATCGTTTCAACTTGGCCATTGGCCTGTGGATAATAGGGGGTTGAGTTTTCATGTCGAAGACCCAACTTATCGGTAAGTTTAGACATCATGAATTTTTGAAAATGGCTACCCTGATCAGTAACGATAGCTTGTGGGATCCCGAATCGAGTAATAATGTGATTGGAAATAAAAAGGGCTGTAGGTTTTCCAGTATTGTCGAATGTAGGCATTGCCTCAACCCATTTCATGAAATAATCCACGCCTACAATAATGTATCCATGCCACCCGACCGAGTGAGGGTTACAGGTCATGAAGTCAATTCCCCATTTCGAAAAAGGTTCAATGGAAACTACATGGTGTAAGGGAGCATGGTGCGATCTTATTTTGTTGTTGTACGTTTGGAAAACGTGACATTTTTGGATGGCAATAATGCAGTCTTTAAATAAAGGAGGCCAAAAATACCCTGCTCGTAAGATCTTCTGGGTAGTAGCATACCCAGACATATGACCACCACATGCCATAGAATGGAAGTCATTCAAATATTTCTCGGCCTCATCATAAGTGAGACAACGTCGAAAAATGGAGTCAGTGCCACGACAATAAAGAGTGTCACCGATGATGATGTATTGTCGAGCTTGATAGCGTATACGACGACGGTTAGCGTTAGACAAATCAGGCCGAAAAGTTTGAGTCTAGAGATAGATAATGATATCCCCATAGCAAAGGTCATCAGAATTGATCAAAAAAAGGGATTCGTCGGGTAGAGAATCCCCTGCTACATTTTCTGTCTTAATGCAGGGAAGGTCACATATAAGTTCGGAAAACACCAAGGATTTCTTAGACTTAGCGCGTTTGAATTCTAAGCCAAACTCCTAGAGAATCAATATCCATTTGGAGTATTTGGCCCATAGAAATTGACATGTAAGAATGTGTTGCATAGGGTTGCAATCGGAAATCACAGTGGTCTTACGTAATAGAATGTAGTGACGGAAACGTTGGATAGCTTGTACAGCTGCCAAGGCTAGTTTTTCAACATGTAAATACTTGGCTTCGGTGGTCATGAGACTCCGAATCAAGTAATAAATAACATGTTCGTTGTGTAAATCATCTTCTTGGACCAAAACCATAGCAATGGTAGAGTCCGAAGAAGCGAGATAAAGGAAATAATATCGACTATAATCGGGAGGGAAAAGTAGTGGGGTACGGGTTAAGATTAATTTCAAAGCTTCAAAGGATTTGCTGGCAGTGGTGTCCCATACAAACTCAAAACCTTTCTTAATTAGTCGAGTAAATCTGAGTGTTAACTCAGCATAATTTGGGATAAAACTACGAAGAAATTTTGCCTTCCCTTGCCAACTTTGTAGTTGACGAAGTGAAGAAGGAGGAGGGAGATTAAGAATCGCCTTGACCTTCAAAGGATCTACCCTGATCCCTTGACGCAACACAATAAAGCCTAGGAGATGGACAGACTCCACACAAAAGACACATTTATGTGGGTTTAAGCGTATGTGGTAGAATCGACAATGGAGGAAAATGGCTCGGAGGTGTGCTAGATTGTCACCCCGATGCATGGAATGTGTAGGCAGGTCATCTAGATACGGTTGTACAATGTTCTTAATATCGTGAAAGGCATAAGACATAGCACGTTGAAACATCGCACCAGCGTTCTTCAAACCGAAGGGTAGTTTTTGGTAGGCAAAGGTGCCCCAAGGACAAATGAAAGTAGTTTTATGTTGATCCGCGGGTAAAATATTGATTTGATTATATCTGGAGAAACCGTCCATTAAAAAGAAGATTTCACTTTCGGTGCAATCGTCAAAAATCTTGTCAAAAATGGGGGTAGGAAAGTTGTCTTTAGGACAAGATTTGTTGATATCCCTATAATCAACACAGACACAGATCATACCTTGTTTCTTGTTAACTGGAACTAGATTGGATACCCAATCAATCAAATCCATGGGATAAATAAAGCTAGCTTTAAGAAGTTTTTTGACTTCAAGCTTGATAGCAGTTTATTTATGGGGATGTACTGGGCACAGTCTCTGTCGAACGGGTTTAACATCCGGGTAGGTCTTAATTTCATGTATGACAATATCGGGGTCAATACCTGACATCTCTTCGTAGCTCCACGTGAAGATTTCACGAAATTCTTGAAAAAGTGATTTATATGTGACAACCTCATCGTTGGAACATGAAGCTCCGATGTGGATATTTTCGACAACTCTGGGTTTAATAGATATGTCGAGGGGGATGGTGGGTGAAATGTTACTTAAGTTGCCTTCATATAACACATCGTGTGTGGATTCAGAAACCGAAGAAATAATGACAACAGTTGATGGAGTTGAGATCCGTTGGTAGCTCTCGATGGTGTGTTGTTCAAGGAAGAGAATGGAACAATTATGCCCATCATCCCAAGGGGTATCTTCCATCAACATAATTGACATAATCATATCATCTGTGGGAAAAATAACATGGAACGGGTCAGGAGATGAATCATCGAGAGAAGGAGTAGAAGAGTCGACTGATTGAATGGCTTGGTAAGCATATTCAACTAAACTTAAGGGCATCTAGTTTCTGTAGCGAAGATAATCACCGGGTTCGGGTACTATCCACGGGTCTGAAGATGAGGGAGCTTCTCGGACGGAGGTAGAAATCATGTTAATCGAGGCAACCAAAGGAGGTGAAACGTCAGGTGGTGGGATCGGGAAAGTACCCATCATAGTTGAATCTTTTAGTAGACCCATGCCAACATTCTCATACCTAGGGGGTGTCTTGGAAATGAAGGGTATGTTGATGGTACACATATCAGAGTTAAAGAAGGCTAGTTGGTCGACCGTAACTATCTTTCCTTTGTGTGGAAAACGTATGACACAGAAAAGAGTGGACACAACTGCATGCATGGAATCAATACAGCTACGGCCAAGTAAAAGGTTGTAATCGAGAGGTGCGTCAAAGACCTCAACTTCTACATTGAATGATTTTCCTTCTAATGTGATGGGAAACGAGGGGAGGACACCATAGGGTTTAAAGAGAGATCCTTTAAAGGCTTTGTGTGTGTTGTGTGATTCAGTTAAGGAAGGAGAGCCAATGGTTTTCCAACAAGTGACAGACATGACACACGTCGAGGCACACTCATCGATAACTGTTCTACAATTGTTCTTGTCAGCGACAACAAATTGTATTTTAAACGCGAGCTAAGGGGGTAACCTTGGAATGTGATCTTCCAAGTCAAAAATTATTAAATTCGTATCCGTAGGGTTGATTCCACCAATAGCCTTCAACAATGCCTTTCATTGAGTAGGACAACTCTGGAGGACTTCGAGGGTTGACATCGCGGATGGTGCTTGGGCCAGATCCTTTACAATACTGTAGTTCTGGGCAGCACGCGCATGAGGATTGAAAGCAGAATTTCAAACAACACCCTTTGGGGGATGACGAAGAACTGTTTCTAGGCTCAGTCATTCGAGATGAAGAGGACCGTTGGTAGGTGGAGCTGAGGGAGATTATTGAACCGACGAAGGTGGTACTATTTACTCAACTTTCTCCTTGGAGGAAGAATAATCTTTGGCTTGAGTGGTAAGTGTAATGTCATTCTTCTTTGAATCACCATTACACATCAACACATAGGAAGTAGTCGAGGGGGAGGGTTGGTCATGAATGACCAATTGGGCCTGCTATTGATAAGGGAAGGGTTGCAAAAAAAGACCGGTGTAGGAGGTTTCAGGGTCCCTTGTAGGAACTTAGTTACCTCGGCCCGCCGTGGACAATCCTTAGTGTAGTGATCATCACCACAGATAAAACAAGGGTATCAGGGTTTACGCCTATCCTTGTCATCAATAGGTTGTGTTTTGGTCTTCTTAGATTTTGGATTAGTTTTATCCTCCTTATTCTTACCCTTCCCTTTTTTGGATTTATTCTTTCCGACAGGGGTAGATTGAACAGAGTTCACCTCAGAAGTCTTGTCGACGGGAGGAGTAGGAGACGGAGCATGTTGAACATTAAAAGCAACAGACTTGGGGTTGGTGGTAGAGGCTTGTGCAGAGTGAGGTTGAGTGTGGAAAGTGCCAATCACACCATCAATTGCATGAGAAGAAACAGGAGTAGTTGAGGTAGCGGTGGTAGAAGGACAAGGTGCATCAGGGAGAAAATTGTAAAGAGTACCCGTTTGTGAGTAAACGAGGTCGAGGTATTGAGCACGACTGATCGCCTACTCTTCTGTGACCACTCCACCCATGATGATTTCATGAGCGATGTCATTCATGAATGATTTCGTGAACCACTCTGCCAGTAACTGATCGGGAAGTTCAAGTTTGATTAGACGTCATCTCCATCTCCACTCATGAATGTGATCAGAGATATGAGTGGCTTTGGTTTGCTTGAAAGAACTCAAAATATCGGTTCCCATTTTGTAACGGATCGGTAACTGGTAGTGGGTGAGGAAAGCCATGGCTAGGGTGTTGAAGTTGGTGAAGAAGCCTCGTGGTAATTCTATATACGACTTTGCAACCAAACCCATAAGAGTTCGTTGGAAGAGCCATAGTCGTATTGAGTCATCCATTAAAGAGTTGGACAAGCACCAAAGGTGAAAAGTCATGACATGGTTGTTGGGATCCTCTCCCGGTTTACCATCAAATTTCGGAATGTTGGATGGTAGTTTGGCCAGTATAACAGGCCAGTGAGGAGAGTGATGGATAGGGTCATTCAAAATCCTAGATAAATCAGGTAGATCCAAAGTGGCCAAGAAGGGTAACTGTCTATTCACGTGAGGGTACTGGTGACTTTGGGGAGGAAGTCCCGTTGGTATACCAGTAGGACTGTAAGAAGTTTGCATGTGATGTGAAGATCCTGGTAGATTCAATTGTGGGTATGGAGGTAGGTAGCCCGTGGGGTTGTACTTATTAGGGATGTTCCCTTGGGAAGGGACACTAGATTACACGTTCGAACTCCAAATGGGATTGGAAGTCCTGGGGTAGGGTTGGCCTGTACTAGGGGGTATAAAAGAGCTGACTTGGGTTTGCTGCCCCCCATTCGATTGAACATTACCTTGGGCAAGAAAATTCCAATATTGGGCCAAAGTTGCTCGTATGTTCTGTCCATAAGGTGAGGTAGGTGGGGGTTGTCCCCCAATCGGAGGATGTGTCCCAATGTGGGTTTGGCTCCCAGGTGGGGGTTGGCCCCTAGGGTTAAAGTGTCCACCGACAGGAATCTGATAATTAGGTGTGAAATACTGAGTGATGCCACTAGGGTCGGTTCCTCCGGTGAAAGGTGGATAAGACCCTCTAGAGGGGGGTCGGGGAAGTGTCAGAATAAAATTGGCAACAGGATTGTGCCGAGGAGGAGAAAAAACTCCAGATGCTCCAGATGGAACCTGAGTAGGGATAGGGATAGAAGCATTTAACACATTATATCCGGGGGAAGTGATGGGGTAAGTCTAGGTGAAAGTGGTGTGCCAATGGGGGCTTGGATAGCCACCATATCCCCGGTGGGAATAATCGTAGTATTTGGGACCATCATAGAATGGGCCATTTGAAGGGAGATGGTCGAGTTGGGATTCGCTGACTGGGTGTCGAAACCACTGAATAGATAGGCAGTTGTAATGGGAGAATGATCGATATCATATGTTTCGGGTAGCTCGGGTTCGACAAATATATCGGCACTTGTATCGGCGCCGAAGAGATCCCGTCGAGAGATGTGAGCAGACCAAAAGGGATATTGACCTTCAGGGCCTATGAACAGTTCGTTTGGTATTCTATAAGTTTCAACAATAATATCTCTAGAAGAATTTACCCGAAGAATACGTCTCTCAGAACCGTGAGGGATTCGAAAAGACTCTAGAGAATCGTTGACTCGAAATTGTTCTAGAGAATCAGTTCTTTCCACTCATGGAGTGGCAGTGTCTTGGACCTCACTCTGTTGATGAGAGCCCTCTAGTGGGTTGGTAGGAAAGGGTTGAGAACCTCCCATATATTTTGGGGGTAGACCTTGCATTCTACATTAGCGGTGTGGAGGGTCAATGTTGGCGGAGCTGAAAATCCTACAATTGAAACTCTATGGCCAACTATGGAAACAAACAACAATCACCAATTAAATCTATGAATCATACCAAGCAAACAAAACCTTCTTATTTCGAGATCACTAGTTGGTGATGAAATCCAACATCGCGAGACCGAGACAGGAAGGGGCTGGGCTAGGGTGGAAAAGTTACGTTGACGACTTGCTTAACGGACTTACACCTTGGTGCAAACTCCGACACATAATCATGGGTATACCCTCCAAGGAGCCTGAGTGAGTCTGACCAATGTCAATTCCAGGTAATGTGAAGACTTGCCCCTCCACAATCACCTTGTGTAAGATCCTAAGAAGATAGGCTACTAAAGTTACCACAAACAACAATGATGCCTGGGGAAACAATCGACAGTCCGATCCACACGCAAGGGCAGGGTATCTAGCCCGAAATAAACTTAAGAGGCTTCCACTCATCATTGTGGTTATACCTTCAAGAAACCCCCATAATATGTGCAATCTCTACACTGAGACTAACAAAGCAGGGTGAGTAACTCTGCCAATCTCAATGCAACCTCAGGTTTGACCCTTGTGTGAGAAGGGCTTCCCAGGACAAAATGTTGCAAATGGAATTCAACACTCTCTATCACAAGATGTTATTGCGTGTTTTGTGCTTTGGAGAATGTGTCTCACTGCCTATTCCAAAGATCTAGCATAGCTAATGTTGGTGTAAAAGAGTCCTAGAAAATAAAAGTTACTAATTGATTTTTAGATTTCGCAATATTTTTAAAAGGTTGTTGTTACTCGAAAAAGGAGACGAGAATGGAACCAATGTTGTGTATGACCTTGACCCAAAGATGTGCAAATAGGAATGAATGATGTACTTTTCGTTCAATGAACTCTATCTACAGCAGGGAGAAGGTATTTCTGGAATATCGTATGCTACGAAATAACTTCTTTTTCTCAAATGAACACAAACACAGAAAACCAAATACAATGAAGTTTTTTTCAATTTTTCTCTTCTTTTGGATGAAAAAGTTTTTCTTATATATGATTACTTAAATGAATAAATGATATCAAATTCTTCCTTTCTAAAACTAGACCAGGGGCATGACCAAGAAAGGACAAGTAATCCAAGAAAAAATACACTCAACAAAAAGCCAAGTCAAACTTTCAATGGAGATAAAAATAAAAATTGACAAGGAAGTATCTCTCCAAATCCAAACAAAGAAAAGACTTCTCAATTATCAAACAATCTAGAAATAGTAATCAAACCAAAACTCTAAATCCAATCTAAGAATTTCAACCGAGCAAGCACTCAGACATAAGTTCAGAGATTATATCCTTGTCGATAGAAATCAAAAACAAAAATTAGAAAAGGATGAAAAGAGAGGTATTCGATCTCCGAAACCAATCAACAACAAGTTAAACAACCAGAAAAAGTCAAGAACTGGCATTAAAAACCCTCTCCCAGTTGACTAAAGCAAAACTGGGCAACAAGTAGAGGCTAAAACCCAACTCATAAAATTTTCAAACATCGCCGCATGCTAGCAGTATAACACAATGCAGAAATTAAGAGTTTCCGCAAGCCAGGAATAGGTAGGGTGCAGAAACACTGCGTTGAAACAAGCCACTAGGATGCAGAAATAATAGGTTTCTGTAGGCTATCTATAGGGTGCAGTACGGGAGTGTTCTAAAAAATTTAGAAATTTGGAAAAAAGGGAAAATCTCCTAAATGGATTTTTAAACCTAGAGAGTCTAAATGGATCTTCCACAGACTCAGAGATTCATTTCTAGTAGAAAGAATAGGTTGAGAGAAAATGGACAACAAAAAACCACAATCAAGTTGTTTCCTCAGTGGAGTCACAAATTTTTTTATAGGATACATTGGTAGGTGCAGACACTAACTAATCTCCCTAGATCCACCTAGATCTAGAACAAAACAGGACAGGACATGACGCTTTCCCTAGATTAAAATCATTGATCTAATTATCAAAGAGATGACCGATGACTTACTTTTGAGTTCGCTTCCTTATATCTTTGTTGTTCCCGCTTCGCTCCGGTGTTCTTACGAGATCAGACCTGTCACAAAATAAACCAACCAAAGTGAAAGCGATAACATAGATTCAACATTAGTCTAAACATGTGATCAAGGAGACCTCGAAAAGCTTGATGAGCAAAAGCAGACCTCAAGCATTCATTGATATAATGCTCTTCACACAATCTCCAATCTATTCTTCCAACAATCTTTTTCTCAACTTTAATTAATTGTGCTTAACCTTTCCCATGAGAAGTCCATTATTATATAGGAGAAGTTGAAGTGGTTAAAGAGATGAGGATGATCCCACCATATCAGAGAAGTTAGTAGGATCGTAACCATATGGGCGCCACCTCATTTTCCAGAAGATTCCACTTCTAGAAGCTTCTTGAAACCTCTTTCCTCTTTTGGCTTTCAGATGCTACCGCATCCTGCACATATAGCTGCTTGTGGAAGTCCCGCAGGCTAGCTATAGAGCAGCATGCATAAATCACTAATCTTCGCACTGTACAGTATAGATAGCCTGCGACGTCCTTCTAAAAGATGGTTTTGCAGAGGAGGAAAGTAATCAATTTTCTCAGGGAAGAGATTATTTTGGAAGCCTGAACACATCCCTGTGAGGTCATCACCATAGTCACCAAAATAATGTGTAATAGTGCTTTAAGGCCAATTGTAGCCCTGTGGTTAGCCCCCAGAGTTATGCAACATTGTTGGTAGTATGTCCTAAATTTCCCGTTGTGAGGAGGAAAATACTGCCCTGATGATTGCGGAACACTGCCCCAAACCCAACTGCTCCTGGTTTTCCTTTGGAGGCTCCATCAAAATTGAGCTTAATGAATTCTAGTGGAGGGGGGGACCAATGGGAAGGGATGTCCCCTAGAAAAGAAGGATGAGAAGGAGGGGGCAGACTTTGGTTTTTGCTGAGTTTCCGGTTATTCATGATACTTTGTTCTTGGGTTGGGCAGATCAGGTCTGCCTCATTCCAATGCTGCAAGATGACTATTTCTGTTATGTTGTGATGAATCTAGGTCCAGCCGTGGTGCCAATCCTTCTGGGTATTTCTGAAGATTCTTATGTTCCTTTCCTTCCAGATTTTCCAAAGGATAAAACCAAGGAGCAACTGCCAAATGTGATTTAGGACTGGTGACTGAAAGGCTTCGTCTCTTGAAGCTTCAATGGTGTTGCTAATGTTGTCCCTTTGGTGATCTGAGGTGCGTATTATGGTTGCACAAGGGTCCTAAATTTTGGTGTTGTAGGGGTAGGTGTTAAGAAGGTGATTCATGGTTTTTGCCTCTACTAGGCAGAGATGACAGATGGAAGGTACTGTAAATCCCCTTTTGGTTAGATTATCCCAGGTGAGAATACTGCCATGTGCCACCATCCAAAGGAAAGTGCTTATTTTAGGCCAGTGTTTTAGGGACCAGATTTTGCGCCAGACTACCCTTGGTGGGGTGGGATTGAGATTGGCCTTTAAGCTATAGGCCTCTTGGATGTTAAAAGTACCTCTAGGAGAGATTCCCCATCGAAGGATGTCCTCTCCTTGTAGTATAGGAATTTTTCATTCATTGGTCATGTTGTGCCAAGGTTGGAGGTTCACCTATGCTTCGACATGTAGGTCATCTTTTTTGGATTTCCAACATCTCTAAGTGGAATTCGTGGGGTTTTACTTCTAGTAGTCTGCCACTATTTTCAGTATTGCTTGATTTGTTTGAGGACAGAAGATAACAACCCATTCCTCTTGCGCTAAAATGGGTAACTGTTTCTAGGAATCATTCCAGAAGAGGGCAGTCTAACCGTTTCGGATTTCCCAGAAGGCATGGTTGACTATCAGGTGGAGATTCTTCCTAGCTACTGTCCAAATCAAGGATCCTGAGGTGTCTTCGTTGCAATGAATGAGGCTTCATTCTGTTCCTTTGGGGGTATACTTCCGTCGCCAAATCCTGACCCAAAGGTCTTGAGGTATTTTCAACCATCTCCACCAGATCTTGACACCGAATACTTTATTCATAATAAAGGGATCTTTGATTCCTAGACCCCCTTGAATCTTAGGTCGACAGAGCTTATCCCAATTGATCAAAGGAAATTTATTCCCTACTTTAAGCCCTTTCCAGAGAAAGTTTCTTTGCAATGATTTGATGGCATTGAGGATGGAGTTTGGGGCCATGAGAGTCGAGAAAGTATAGACAGTTAGAGTTTGTAGGACTAATTTGAGAAGGATGAGGCGACTCGAAAAGTTGAGAGCTCGATAGGTCCAGGAGGAGAGTATTTTGGAAAAGGAGGAAAGGAGGCCTTCCTAGGATCTATTTCAGAGGGCTTTATCGAGGAGGGGGGTGCCCAGGTACTTGGATGGAAGGGAGCTTCGAATGAAACCCAAGATGTCTGATATGTGGAGCTGAATCGACAAGGGAGTATTGAAAAAGAAGATTTGGGACTTGTCTTTGTTTATGTCCATCCTCGAGGCTTCACAGAAGGTATTGATGAGATAGAGAAAAGTGAGGGCATCTTGGACTGTAGGGGAGCCCATCATCAGAGTGTCATCCAAAAATTGGCTATGAGAGATTGGGGGGTTGATGTTGGCCCTTGACCAAGTGTTGAGGATCCTTGGTCATGTTTGACCTATTTTTGGGACTTCAATAGGCTGTCGAAGGCAGAGCGCAAGTCGAAGTGGAGATCGCGGGATCTCATCCCCCTTTTAGGGTTTTTTGGGATTTGGGATTATGTAACGGGTATGAGGATGCCGGCCCATGAGTTTACCCATATTTAGACCCGATTTTGTAATGTATAAATAGATGTTAGGAGATGTAGTGAGTATGAATGGATAAGTGTGAATGACAAGTAAGTTGTAAGTAGTGTTGAGTGCAAGTAACAGTTGTAAGTGCTTTGTGCATGCTATGTGAGACTGGCAAGGCTAAGTGCAAGTGACTGTAAGAGACTGTATGTAGGATTTGTGATGTAACCTAGCTTGGGGAAGGAGGATCTAGCGAAGAGTGTGCATACCTCTTGTCCTCTACAAAGTTAATCTGAAGACTCTGTGCATGTAAGAAGATTGAAGAAAGCTAATAAAGAAGATGAAGAGTTGGTGGACGTAGCCCTAGGGTGGGGGTGAACCACGTACATCCTATGTTGTGAATTCTTTGTGCAATGTATTGATGTGTTTATAATTGCTTAAGTGATTTGATATAGATGAATGATAGGTAGATCTGTTGTTGCTTTGTGCTTAATAATGAGAATGGATGTCAGATCTGACCCATGTGAATGTGCTAGATCTGATTTGTTTCATCATGTTAAGTGATGCTAGATATTAGATCCGGTTGAATACTGCGATGCTCTCTAAGTAGGGTTTTATCTGCGAAGTAAATACTGGTTAAATACTGATGATATATATTGCTAAGTGCTTTGTCAAGGTGTTACAATCACAGATTTGTGTCCGAGCTAATGTTGCAGACACTGGAGTCCTGCAACCACCCCTACCTCTACCTCGAGCGAGACTTCATCTGCTTTGCAGGTGTTGTCGAAAAGGCTGGTATTTAGGGTTTTGTTGGTGCAATGTTGTAGTGTTGAACCCTTGGTCTACCCCTGTGCCAACAAATGGTTCCATTGCTGGGACCCGAAACTGTGATTGCTGGGAATTGAGGAAGAAGAAGCTCTGTGCGAAGATTTGACCTGAAACTGTGAAAGCTCTGTGCATAGATATGTTTCCCTAAGTGCACAGTATTCTACTTAAGCTCTATGCCAAGAAGAAGGGTCAGATCTGGAGAAAAGAGGTAATATCTGAAAGCTTTGTGCTTTGCTATAGGTAAAAGTGCGTATTTTTTTATTAAAAAGGTAAGATACATAAGCTCTGTGATTTGATAAAGGTAAGAATAGTGAAAAGTTTTAGATCTAAAAGCTTTGTGCTCTGCTGAAGATAAGATTTGTGGAAATTTTTGTTTCTAAAGTATGGATCTAGGTATGTTTGATATATTTTGTCCTAGCTTGAAGAGTAGGGTACATCTAGATGAAAGAAGATTTGATATGAGTATATCTGATAATAATAGTGAAAGATATGTTATTCCTATGCATAGAAAGAATGTTTGGACTAACAAATTGATGCAGGATCCTAGAAATATTTTTTTGTAGGTTAACTACTATGATCCTAGTGCACAGTACAGGAAAGGTTGGGGATCATTTAAGAGAAAGCGAGGATTGACTCTTTGTTACAGTTGCAAAAGACCGAGACATATTTCTAAGGAATTCCCTAGTAGAAGATTCAGTTTTCTTTGTTGTAAAGCTATGGATCATGAAGTTTTAGATTGCCATAGAATGATTGCTAAGCTTGAAAGAATGAATATGAGACAAGAAAACCATGAGAAAGGTGAAGAGACTGAGACCATGACAGAACCCCAGAAAGAGTCGGAGACTGTATTGGTACAGATGAAGGAAACCCTGAATAGCCACAAAAATATCAACTTATCAGAGATATTCAAAGAAAAAGAATGCAGAGAAGGAAGAATAGGAGACTTCGACATTGACTATGTTCTGGATGAAGAAACACAGGTGAATATTATGATACAAAGAACTTGGGAAGCTTTAGAAAATCCTACTATGATTCCTTCATTGGGAGGAATAAGATTATTTAGGGGAAAATTGATAACCCTATGTGGCAGACTCACCCAGACATCTATGAGTGCTCATGGAGCTTCGACAGAGGAATATTTTGAGTTTGTTAAATTTATTGAGAACAACTCCCCGTTTGCCATGTTACTAGGAAAACCTTGGATTGAAAGGGATCAAGCCAGAAGAAAAGAAGAGGAAGCTTTATAATAGAAGAAGCAATAATTAAAAGATTGCATGACTAGGAGGATCACACAGTTGATTGAAGAGCAGGAGAACAGATCGAAGCTATTTAACTTGGATGTCGAAGTTGAAGGAACACAGGAAGACTCACAAAAGACTAAAACATCTACCCCAGCTAGAGAATAACTATTACCCGTGCACCCTACGAAGGAATCTCGACAACGTGAAGTTACTATGCCAAGAGAAGACAAGAATCAGAATGGAAAGAAGAATAACGAGACAAAGATCACCGGGAAAAAGGCTAGAAAACTGAATAAGAAGAAAACCAAGATTGAAAAATTACAGAAGGTTCCAGAGGGAACTTCGCAGAAGGAAAACTTGCAAAACTGGAGCTTCATCGGGATATCAGAACAACGCCACATGGCACTTCACCATGGTGAAGCAATATAGCCGTTGGAGACAGTATAACCATTAGACTAACGCCACGAACGGATAGAAAGTCATTTATGATCAGAAAGCTCACCATCAGACCATTAGGATCACGCCATAATAGACAGAACTGAGTTAATGAAGGATTCTCGCCCGTTGGAGATATGATGGAAGGTGCAACCTTCCCGGACATCAAGCCGTTCGAGTCGCTCACTGCAAAGTTCACCACGCTCTGGTACTCAAGCGATATGGGAAAACAGTGGCAGTCGAACGTAGAATTTCACACATATTATCTCCAGCTGAAGAGAGCCATCGAAGATGAACCTCGCATGACGTCAAAAAACCTACAGCGGTTCAGGCCCCTTATGAAGTTTCGCGTAGATCGACACTTCATCTATATTATTGCATGAGCAGATGAGCACAAAGAAGAGATTCAGTCATACTACAAGCTCACGAAAGAAGACCTCGAGGAGATAACTAAGGGCTGGTCAACTAACCTCCTTATCCCTGCTGACCCTGCAAAGATGTCTGACCCTGGAACTGATAGCTCGAAGGCCGCTCACAAGGAACATGATACACCCAGAACTAGCAGAAGGAAGAAGACCGAAGAAGTCCAAGACCTAAGCAACGCATCAGAGAAGACTGCTTCAACATCACCTGACCGAGGGGGTGATGACGAAGTAGAAGAGATAAATGGAAAAAAATATGGGCAGAAGCAAGGTGAAGTAACACTTCCTAGAGATGAGGTTGATCCCCTGAAGAAGAGGAAGGTTTCTCCCCCTAAACCCTCTTTTCGAGAAGAAATCCAGAGCCACTTTGACCAAGATGCATACTGTGCTCACTGTCGATGATTTTGACTTCATCATCGCAGCTGTGAATGACGCCTCGCAGGAAATATTACAGAAACAAGAAGCCAAGTAGGAGGAGATGTATGAAATAATTGAGGTTGAACTCCGAGGGGTACAGTAGGCCCTTCAGTCCAGTCACACAGTGTCCACTGCGCCCTTACCGACGGGAGAACCAGAGTTGGGAGATGAGCTAACCCAACTCTGCCGACTAGCTGATGTAACCGAAGCTCGCCTTCGTCGCACATAGGAAGAAACAGAACAAGCCACCCAAGCCTTGAAGAAAGTGCAAGAAGTACTCGTAGCACAATGCCGACTTGTAGAGAAGGAGAAGGTTTCTCTCTAGGAAAAGTTCGAAGAGGAGAAAGCACAGATTCAGCAGGAAAAAAAACATTTGTTCGCAGAGCAACTCGAAGTGAAAGAAGCAGTCAACAGAGAACTTCTTTCTCTGATAGGCTTAGAATATAAGGCAGAAGACCGAGTCGAGCATCAAGTAGACTAGCTCGCGGAAGCTATCCAACAGCTACAACAAAGCATAGAAGACTTAGAGCTCCGTGCAGTTTCCAACACCCTACAGGATGTGAGGGATCAAAGAGAAGAAACCACTCAAGGCACAATTGAGAAAATAAAATCCCTTGCCTTGGAATGTAAACAAATGAGTGATCGCAGTGCACAGATGTATGAATGGCTCACTGAGAATCCAGAACTGAAGACACTGGAGTGACAACTCCAAGAGGCGAATTATCAAGCATAAACAATACAGGTGTAGTTGAAGCCCGTGTCAGTTGTTGAAAGGATGAAGCGATCCCAAGAGAATTGCACTTCCGAACAACAAGTCCACACCATTCAGAGCAGAGTCATGGAAGTGAATCAGAGGCTCCAACCTATACAAGATGAGGCTTTCCAACTGTTCGCAGAAATCGAAGGTCGAGGAGAAGAACTGGAGCAAGTCATCACTGTAGTTGAACAATGCTTAGAGGGACTTGTCAACAAAGTAGTCATCCAAGAGTTCGATGAACAGGAGACTGTGGCACAACAACAAGTCGAAGCAGCTTGAGCCAAGCTCAAGGATTTTGAGGTAGAATTAACCAGATCAGAGTGACTCGGGAGGAGTCACAGGTGAGTGTTGGGGGCATGTTGGCCCTTGACCAAGTGTTGAGGATCCTTGGTCATGTTTGACCTATTTTTGGGACTTTGACAGGCTGTCAAAGGTGGAGCGCAAGTCGACGCAGAGATCACAGGATATCAGCCCCCTTTTAGGGATTTTTTGGATTTGGGATTATGTAATGGATATGAGGATGTCGTCCCATGGGTTTACCCATGTTTAGGCCCGATTTTGTAATGTATAAATAGATGCTAGGTAATGTAGTGAGTATGGTTTACATGCTCTTATTTGGGGATGAGGGTAAGGAAAGTAGAAATAAGGGATGGGAGGACCTGTCCGGAGAGTCTAGAGTCTTCAATGATTTCCCATACTTCCCCTGTAAGCATTGACCAACAATTATGAAATAAATCAGACGTGAAGCCATCTGGTCCTGGGGATTTTTCCTTGGGGGTGTCCTGGAGAGCCTGATCAACTTCTTTGAGCGTGATGGGATGAAATAAGGTTGTGTTTTGTTCCTCAGAGATTAAGGAGGGTATCCGCTGCGTGATCTATGCTATGGCTTGAGATCTGTCTCTCTGGGGCTCCAACAGGAGGTTTTGATAATAGGTGACCAACTCTTCTTCCAGTTCCTCATGAGTGTGCCTGATTTTCCCATTATATGAAATGAGTTGTGTGATATGATTAGCATGCCTTCTTTGGATGGTGGACCTATGGAAAAACTTGGTGTTTTGGTCTCCCTCTTTGAGCCACTGGATATAGGATTTTTGCCTCCACAAGATTTCTTCTTGAGCTTTTCTTTCCTCCAACTTTTGTCTGATTTCTTCTTCTTGTTGTTTGAGGGGTTCAGATAAACCCATGCCCCGGATTTGAGTTTGAACAGTGTTCATTTGCTCTGTTAGTTGTATTTGGGCCTCAAATATGTTGCCAAAAGTTTGTTTGTTCCAAGTTTTAGGTTTTTGCTTGAAGTTCTTGAGTTTCTGCTAAAACTTGTACATCTTGGAGCCATTGGGCGCAACAACCTCCTCCCACCAGACGTGGGCATTCTGCTGGAAGTCAGGGTGGCTGAGCTAGAACTGCTCCAATCTGAAGGGTTTGCGACCTGGAGTTGTCGGGATATCCAGCCAGAGTTGGATAGGCCAATGATTAGATTCATGGACATCAGGGATTTTGTATTCCAAAGATGTGCCCTCCAACAAGAGCGAGTACGAAAGGAGGAAGAGATCTAGTCTGCAGGATATTTAGTGAGATCCTATTCTACGATTTGTCCAAGTGAAGGTGCCATTGGAGTTGTCTTGGTCTACGAGGCCTAGGTTGTCGATTTGACGCTGAAATTTCCCTGAATCAGCTTCGAGTCATCGCGTACCTCCTCTTTTTTCATCAAGGTTGCAGATCATGTTGAAATTTCCTCCCATGATCCATCTATTCCCTGCTGTTAAAGTGGCATGCTCTAGGATGTGAAGGAAGGCTTGTTTGTCCCTTGAGTTGGTTGGTCCATAGACATTGGTTAGATAACCTGGATTGTTGGATCCAATGAGTCGGTAGGCCATCATGATAGACCATTTGGTTGTGAAGAAGTTGTCCAAAGTGACCGAGTTTGGGTTCCAAAGGAGAGACAACCCCCCTGTTGCTCCCATGGCCACTATGTAAATGCCTTTCCCTTTCTTCCAGCAGTTGGGGAGGATCTTCTCCATCTCTTGTGTAGTGCATTTTGTTTCTTGAAGTAGCATTATATCTAGTTTTTCAGAAATGAGCATATCTCGTAGTAGTCTCTGTTTACTACGACCATTGATTCCCCTTATATTCCAAGAGATGATCTTCATGAGGAGGGGTGGGGGTGAAGAGGTGGGAAATTGTCAGATATTAGATGTATCTCCTGGATGAGCTTGCTGGTGGATTTACGCCCTCTTTTCTTTTCATCTTTCTGAGGTTTACGTTGTTCTTTCGGCGTGTTTCCCTGGATTCCTAAGCTTGCATTAGATCTGGCGGTAGAGCCAGCTGAAGATTTGAGGAAGATTTTATGCACTTTTCTCAGTTGATTAGGTGGGATGGTAAAGAGTTTGTGATGCCTGTAGGCATGTTCCAAGTGCTCGAGGTCTACTCTGGCTAGATCTTGCTCCTCCAGTTCCATTTCCATGTCTCTGTCTTCTTCCTCTGAGGGATCCAGGGTTGCAGTAGTAGAGATGGTTGTAGGGATGGGTGGGGTTGGCCCTAGGGTTACTTGTGCCTTTCCTTTCACTGGATTGATGGGTGTTTTCTCTGAGGGTGGGGCTTGTGAGTCTTCCAAGCCTTCTAGTTGTTTCTGCAAGATCCTATTTTGGTTTCTCATGGTTGGTTCCTTGATGGTATGGGCTGTTGGTTGCTTTCCTCCTTGTTTGCGCTTTCCCGTTGCTGGTATGTATCCTTCTTTGTCTTTGTTTTCTTCTAGGTTTTCCTTGTTTCTAGGTGTGTTTAGGGGACAGTCCCTGAAGAAGTTCCCATGCTCATGGCACTTTCGACATCTGAACTAGCATACCCCCTAAGTGGGCTAATGGAAATGCCAAAGTAATTCAAAGGAATTGACAAGGTTTCATATTAATGTTGTTAATTAAGATTATACAAATAGTGTAATTAAAATGAATGTATTTGAAGTTGAGTGTTTGGTTCATGCCCCGAGTTGGTTCACTATTTGGGTGATGTTTGGCTCATGCCCCCAAAGTGTCTCAACTTGTATAAAGGAAACATAGAAACATGCAGGTTCACTACTCTGTTCATTGAGCAGACAAACAACTTTTGACATTGCAATCTTTTACCTCCTCAACCCTTTCTACCCACTACCATCCATAAACGAAGACCTTACATAAAGCCCCTAAAACACCATCTATCTTCCCTCAATACATGTCTCTAAATACATATTTTAAGTTTATATGTTTCCTCTATTTTTTATATACTTTATATTTATAAAGTTTAAGTTTATATTGTTCTTCCATATATATACATATGTTTATATTATTCTTCCATATATATATAAACATGTATATATTTGTATTTAAAATATACAAAATTTAATATATAATATTTAGTACTACAAACATAAAAATTTAAAGATAAAATCTTATTTATTATAAGAATAATAGTTTTTTATATAATGATATATTTATATATGTTAATATTTATTTATATATATATAAAAAGTTTATATATATATATATATATATATATATATATATATATATATATATATATATATATATATATATATATATATATATATATATAAGATAATAGTATTATAAAATTTAATATATAATAAGTTTATAAAAATTAATATAAAATAAATGTAATGTTATTTATGTAATAATATCAACAAGGTTATAATATTCTTTGTTTTCTTATATAACCAAAATATTTACACATTAAAACCAAAACTTAAAAAGTTTCTATTTTACGATAAAAACCAATATGTCATGAATTCGATGAAAAGAGAATTGAATTTATTTTATTTTATTTTTGTAAGTGAGTGTGAGTTCCTGTATTACTGAAAGAGGTTATGATACAAAAATAGGGGGAATCCCTTGATCTTCCATAAAGGAAACCAGATCAGGGATTCCAGAGTTGCTTTGTCTAAGATAGCAGAGGGTAAGGCTGGGCTGCCACCATGGGAAACCGACCCAGTCTCCCGAAAACCAGTTTGAAAAACTAAACAAGAGGATATACATAAAAGACATAATCATAAAAAGGGGTTGCGCCTACACTAAACACAACTTGACTAGGGGCTGAATCGACGCTAGTCCAGGATGATGGGATGTCTTTCGTTTCCATCCTTTCTTTGCTCGTTCTTATTCCTCTGGACCACCGTGCACGTCTTTCTGATACAAGCTGGTGTTTCTCTTCGGTCTGCTAGCGTGATGTCCATGTGGTGAACATAGCATAGGTAAAGATGTAATTGGCCTGCCATTCATTCCATTTTCTCCTTCTGATTCCTCTGGTCCTTAGCTAGTTGTTTTTCACTGGCCTCCAGGTTGCGAAGGCGACTTATGATTTCTGTGAGCAAATTTTTGTGGTCCCTGTTAGCCTTCCTGCTGGTCTCTTCTCGGTACGATCTCATCTTGCCTATCAACATCTTTGTTTGCCAAGCCTCCTCCACTGTTCTGTGGTAGAGGGTTGTTTTGGTCTGTGTGGCCCCTGGGTCCCTTATACCGTCTGCTTCTTGAATCAGTTTCTTTCAGGGTTTGCCCTTGCGAGTGGTGTTGATTTCTTTCTCCCACCTAGTGATGATCACTTTTCCCTTTGGATCAACCTACGTAAGAAAGGTACCCTTGGATTCTTTGGCCGCTTGCTCCATCCTTGTAATCATCTAGGAGCTTGTTGGAGGTTCTTTCCCCTGGGGGCCTCTCTTACTATGGATTTTCTTCATTCGTACTATCTCAACTTGTTTGTGGTGGTTTTTGCCTTGGGTTCTTCTCCTGTTCCTATTCTCCCCTTCCTTATAATTAAGATGGCCTTTGTAATTGCTTCTTTCCTGTTTGTGGCTATTCCTAGTTTTTCTTTTCTTATGGGATTTCCCCGGCAATGGGCTCGTCCTGACAATCATGGGCTTCCCGTAAAGGGGTACCTTCTGGTCCTTTTTCACTGTCCCGGTATGTGTGCTCTTGCGAGCCATGCTATAATCCCTACGCCAATCCTTTGCTCGGCACGTTGTACGAACTTCAGTACCACTCCCCGTATCTGTACTTGGGTGAGGTGTACCCATACTTGACCATTGAAACTCCTTTTGTCCTTCATCCTTTGTTTTCTGCTGATTATCTTTTATGTTTTCCCACGAACAACCCCTGTACTTATTCCTATTGACAGGACCATGGTGTCATACCTCCTTCTGTTGTGTGACCTGGGTCTGCATTGTAACTCATGTTTGAGTGATGGGATATTGTATTTTTCCCAGTTCCTACGTGCCCTTCAGTTATCCCTGTGCCTCCATCCTCGATGTGGTCGTCCGTACCTTGGCTGTCGTCACGGTCTTTTGTTGCTAGTTGGATGCAGTCTGTTCTGAACTAACCATTCGGGATGTTACTCTAGATAGTGTCAAGTTCTAGTCCTTCCTTGTTGACCCCCTCATTAGCGATTCTATCTGCCAGTCCATTTGTTGACCTACGTACCCAGCGTAACTCCACTGTGATCCCCGTTTGTAAGTGCTCCTCAATGTTTTGCAGGAAATGTGCCAAGTGCCAGTGCCTCTGAATTTTGCCCACTCTGGTGCCATTTTGGAGTCTCTTTACTATGTTGATAACCAACATGGAGTCTCCTTCCACTATGGCGTTTGTCATCCTTTCGCGGATTAGAATCTCGAGGCCAGTCTCTAGGGCTCTGAATTCCACGACGTTGTTGGTTGAGTTTCCCATACTCCCAGCATACAGTCGTATTATGTTTCCCTCATTGTCCCTGATTACTCCTCTCATTCCTGTCGGTCCTGGGTTACCTTTTGATGCCTCGTCAAAATTCATCTTGAGGGATTTTGCTGGTGGTGGTTTCTAGTTGCACTCACCTACTTGGAGTTGCGGTATCCGTCTTACTTTAATGGGATTGCATCCATCTTTTAGGTGGAAAGCTTATAGGATTTGGGAGTCCTGATCTGTGAGTTGCACTCTTCCTGTCTGGCAGTTGTGGCTCTACACCGTTTCTCTTGTCATGGAGATTATTGTTTCCTTGATCTTCCCTTCTGGCTAGCTTTCGTTCCTGAAGATGCGTCGGTTCCTTTCTTACCATATTTTCCATATGATCATTCCCGGAATGAGGCTCCAACAGAGATTCACCTCTTCGTTTTCGCTGTAGTTCTCTTTCTAGTTATTGATAGTTGCAGAGATGTTGCCTTGGATCCTATTGGACTGTCGAAAGATTCCTGTCGCCCAGTCCCAAATCGCTGCTGTGTAGATGCATTCGTTGAGGAAATGGTTCATCGTTTCTTTCTTAGCTTGACAAAGGTGACATCTGGATGGGCCTATGAATCCCCTTTTCTTAGGTTTTTCCCAGGTTAGGATTTGGTTGTGGAGTATTAACCATTGGAATTTTTTTATTTTTGGCCAATTGGGGGTTGTTCCAAAGCTTCTCCCATTGTTGCGTTGGGTCTTCTTTGTCTTGGTCCGTGATATAATGTCGGACTTATTTTAGTTTGAATTCCCCGCCTTCTTTTTTTCCCCATCTCAGTTGGTCATTTCCTTCCGTGACTACAATTTTTCGTCTCCCCAATTCCTCCTCCACCTCTTTTACTGTTGTTTCGGTTTGGTCTTTATTTTGTGGAGTGAGAGTGTCCCAGATTCTCCATTTGTTGTGATCTGGTTCTTGTCTCCAGTAATGGTAGACTCTG
Source organism: Picea engelmannii (assembly GCA_009831015.1). Taxonomy (NCBI): domain Eukaryota; kingdom Viridiplantae; phylum Streptophyta; class Pinopsida; order Pinales; family Pinaceae; genus Picea; species Picea engelmannii. The sequence continues at coordinate 432,961 of ML782972.1, forward strand.
GTTTTACCTTGCGCGATCATCTCCTGTTGGAGTTCCTCCCTGTCTGGTTTCTCCATTCTAGGTTCTTGTTGCTAGGCGTCCTCCTAGAATCTGGTTGTTCTGCCATTCCTTACTTCCCAAAAATTGTGTGTCTAGATCCAGGCTTTGTTGCGCCAAGCTAGGTTCCAAATGGTTGAACCCTCGCTGGTGCCTCTGAAGTGAATTTTTTCCTGGTCGCTTATGTCCGGGGCATACTTTGCCTTCCATAGGTTTCCCATGGTGTAGTAGTTTCTTTGACCCATCGCCACTAGAGTTTTTCCCCATAGGCATCATTGGTCACTTGCGGGTCTTGTAGCCCTAGGCCTCCTTTTCTTTCTGGTTTACAGACCTTCTCCCAAGCCACCAAGGCCCATTTTTTCTTTTTGTATGCTCCTCGCCATAGGAAATCCCTTTGGATGGTTCTTATTTTTTGTAGTATCCCCTTGGGGGTTGGGAAAACAGACATCATAAAGGTTGGAATTGCTTGTAGAATAGACTTGGTCAGAATAATTCTTCCCGCTAGGTTGAGGGATCTATACGTCTAGGTTTTCACCCGCTCCTGTAACTTGTTGATTATTCCTTCCCAAGTTGAAATTTTGTAAGCTTTGTCTATCAAGGGAATGCCCAGGTACTTGGTTGGGAGTTCTTTGCGTTCAAAGCCCAAGATATTGGCCAAATTTCTTTGGATTGCAGGGTTGGTATTGAAGAAGAAGATCATAGATTTGGAGTGGTTGATCTCTGCTCTCGAGGATTCCCCAAACTCTTCTAGGATTCACTTGTAGGATTTTTCTTCCTTGATTGTGGGTATGTCGTGAAGTAAAGTTTCATCCACAAACTATTGGTGTGTGGAAGTAGAGCAATTTTCGAAAGGTTTGATGCCTGTTATTTCACCTATTGCTGCTGCGCTTTTTATGCTTCGACTGAGACCTTCCATCATTAGAATGAACAGGAAGGGGGACAACAGGTCACCTTGTATGATGCCTCTCGTGGGCTAGAAAGGTTTGGTTGGGGCTCCATTTATTAGGAGCGAGTAGCTTTTTGTGGACATGAGGCTGACTATCCAGCTGATCCAGTGCTGGGTGAAGCCAAAGGCTTCCAATGTCTTGACCATATAATGCCAGCTAAGTTTGTCATAGGCTTTTGCTAGGTCCAGTTGTATTAACATTCCCCCTCTCTTCTGAAGCTTCAGGGTGTGGATCAGCTCGTGGGCATGGATGATATTGTCCATTATTTGTCTTCCTTCGATGAAGCCTGCCTGTTCTTGCGAGATAAGAGTGGGTAGGAGGGGTTTCAATCTATTTTCTATAACTTTGAAGATTATCTTATAAACCACATTGCATAGCGTTATAGGTCAGTAACGGTCAGGGGTTTTGGCTTCATTTTCTTTGGGGATTAGGGTAATTATTGTAGCATTTAGTGCTTTTAGAATGGATATTGATCTTCTAGAGTCTTCCACTACCCTATAAATGTCGTGTTTGACAATTTTCCAGTAGGCTTTGAAAAAATCCACTGTGAAGCTATCTGGACCTGGGGCTTTCCCATTGGGCATTTCCTGGAGCACTTGGTCAATTTCCTCCTCATTAATGGGTTTGCTTAGGTTGCTATTTTTTTCCTCAGTGACCAGGCTGGGGATATGTTGGGTTATCCTTTGGATGGCCTCCATTCTGTCTTGGTTGGGTTCCTGAGCTATCCCGTGGAAGTGATTTACCATAGTAGTTTCGATCTCCTTATGTGACTCTCGCTCTATTCCATCCTGGTCCTTAATCTTTAGGATTTTGTTGTGGGCTCTTCTGGCCATGGTTGTTCTATGAAAAAACTTTGTGTTCTGCTCTCCTTCCCTTATCCATCTGATACGAGACTTTTTTCGCCAAAGTATTTCTTCCTGCTGGAATCTAGCTTCCCATTCTTGGGTCATCTGGATCTCTTCCTTTTTTCGATCCTCCGTATAGCCCTTTGTTATACAGGTTTCCTGGAGTTTTCTCATTTTGTCTTCTATGTTGTGTTTCTCTTGGTTTATATTTCTAGATGTGTCCTTGTTCCACTCCTTGAGCTTATATTTAGTGTACTTTAGTTTCTTATAGAGTTTGAACATCCTTGTCCCTTTCTCTGGTTGATCCTCCCGCCACCACTGTTTTATTCTTTCCTTGAAAGTCAGGTGTTTGATCCAAAATTTCTCAAATCTAAAGGGTCTATTCTTCGGTGTGGTTTGGAAGCCTGCTTCTAGTTGGACTGGACACTGATCAGATCCCCCCCAGGGAAGGATGCTACATTCTAAGGTTAGTCCATGCATAATGATTGACTCCAATACTAGGAATCTGTCGAGTCTTGTTGCTACCTGAAACTGGGTCATCCGTTTATTGTTCCAGGTGAACTGGCCATTATTAGTTTTAAGGTCTACCATATCAGCTGTGTCTATGAACTTTGAGAACTCTTCCGCATCCCTATCCAATATTCTTGTACCTCCTTTTTTTTTCACAAGTGATGTGATGATGTTGAAATCCCCTGCCAGGATCCATTAGAGGTTGTTGTAGCGGTTTTTCATGTCTTCTAGGTATCGTATCATTCTTCTCTTTCCCTCTGACACATGGGGTCCATACACATTAGTGCATAGAATCACCTCCGTGTTTCCAATGATTTGCATGTGAATCGTAAGTGTCTGCCTGGTCACTTCGGCTGCTATTAGGCTCAACACTTGTGGGTTCCACACAGTGAGAATACCTCCTGCCATTTGGTGGCCTATGATAGCCACCATCTTGTACTTGCGCCATTGTTGTTTACTGATTGCCTCAATTCTGTCTATAGTGCATTTTGTCTCTTGAATGAAACAAAGATCCGGTTGTTCCTTCTTTAGTCTATTTTTAAGGATTCTCTGCTTTCTCAGGCTATTTAGGCCTCTTATATTCCAAGTTATAACCTTCATTTAAATATGTGGGGGGGAGTTGGGGAAGAGTTTTTTGATCTTACCTGAGTTTATCAGTAGTGCTCCAAGCTCCTGTAGGGCTACGCTGTTTAATTTCCTGCCTTTTTTTCTCCTCATCTACTTGGGGGAGAGCTGTGGTTGTCCCTCGCCGACTTTGACTCCTAGGTGTCCTATCTCTCTGTGTGTGCATTTTAGTCCTCTAACTTTGGCTTCCTCCCTTAGGAGAAACATGTATTGGATGCGGTCTAGTTGCTTTGTTGGTACATTGTCTACTCCTTGTCTTTTCCATTGCTCTAGTATGTTTGGTAGATCTATCCCTTCCCTTTCCACAAGGTCTCTGAGATCAGGATATTCTATACCCACTTCGCTTGGGGTCATTTATGCATCTCCCTCTACTTCTTGCATGGGGGTGTTGTCGTCTCTGGTTTCTCCATCCATCGGGGTTGCGCTACTCCCTTGTTCCTTCTTGTTACTTGTTCGATCGATGGACTCGTTTGTTTCTTGTTCTCTGGCTTCTTGAGTTTTTGCCGATTCCTTTTCGCCTTTTGCCCCTTTATTGGTTTTGTCCCTTCCTTCTGTTCTATTCCAGGTCTCTGGGTTACTTCCTGTTGGGGTTTTACTCTGCTTTTTGTTTGCTTTGCTTCTGGGGTTCAGTTTTATAAACCCATCCTCATCCTGTTGTGGTTTGGGGCTTTCCACTTCCTTCTTTTTATTAAGAGGGCATTCTCTGATTAGGTGTCCATGTTCATGACATCTTCTGCATCTGAAGGGGATCTATTTGTAATCTATGTTTTGGATCCATTCCTCATCCCTGAATTCCAAACATATGGCTTCTAGTAGTGCTCCAGATACATCCATCTCTATGTAGATTCTTGCATAAGAAGTATATCTCCCTTTTAGGGTGGCTTCTGAGGTCTTCACATATTTCCCCAGTTTGTTTCCTATTGCTTCGAAAGTAGAGGGAAACCTGTAGTCTAATGGTAAGGAATAAAATCTCAGCTAGACCGACACCTTTTTGAAGGTATTTTTTTCTGGGGAGAAATTTTCCTTCCATGGCCACATGTACAGTCGTACTGAGGCGTGGAAGTATGCCTGCCCCCCCCTCAAAGACTCTATCCATGTCTTCTAGGTTCATGAATATTTTTGTAAAGAATCCTTTCGAGCCCAGGTGGAGCTCCACTTCTCCGCTTGGCTTTCAGTGATATTTAATCCAGTTGCACAACGTTCTTTTTGTGGGCCGCAAGCCCATAAACTTACATATTAGTGCATGCGTCTTCATCTGGTCCCTGTAGAGTTGAGTTTGCGGATCCTCTAGTGTGACCTTGGGTATCATTATTGTTTTGGATTTACATGGGTTGCGCCCTTCTGTCCTGTTTGGATTTGTTGTGTCTTGCGCCTCACTCTGGGTTTCTCTGACCTCTTCCCCCATGCACTCACTTTTTCCCTGGTTCCTTTCCTGACCTTTTTTTGGGTCTGATCCCGAGGTGCTTGTCATTGGTGCCTTGAAACCTATGCCTCTTGGCCCTTTCCCTCTGTCCACCACTACCTGTTTGTATGAGGGGGTCTCCTTAACCCCCCCTTTGGTCCTCATGCTATCCTTTGGTATGGTCGTGACTACCAAACCCTAGCTTGCAATTGTTCCAAACCCTAGCAGTGCTCTTCGTTTCAGATTGATAAGATTTTTTTTTTGTCAAAGTAACCTATTTCTTAATATCATACTTGTAAATTAATAGAGAATTGAAAATGTTAGAAACAATGGGTTATTATTTTATTTCCAAATATCAGTGATTGAAAAGAGTTCCCTACGTAAATTTAGCTACAAATCAACATTAATTTATGGTAATGGATAAAGCATCTTACATTGGATTGGATTGGATTTGCTTCTTTTGAATAATTTATGGTAATGGATGGAGCAACTTACATTGGATTGGATTAACATTTTTATATAAATTGTTTCAATATCTATTTATCTAATAAATTATTATTATAATAATATAATTTTCAAATCAAATTTTATTTTTATAATTTTATAATCTAAATTGAATTATAATTTTCTACATGCATGGATTTTCAAAATAATCTAAATTAAATTATATAATATAGTATAAAAAATAAAAAAAATAAAAAAAACTTATTTTTATGTAATTTGGTTTTAAACAAATGTATTATTTATTTTAATAATTTAATAAATATATAAATTTTCAAAATAATAAATTGAATTATATAAGATTTAATTATATAGTATAGCATAAATAAATAAAAATAAAAACTTATTTGTATGTACATTAGTTTTAAACAATGCCAATGATAACCCGGAAAAGTGAACCAATATGAAAAGAATTTATGTCGACATTTTATATAATATTTTTGTTATGTTTTTGACTTATTACCTTGTCCTCTTTTTTACTATTTATTATTAGTCCCTGCCATGGGACTATAGCATTGAGTTTGCTTTGTGACATTAATTTTTTTTTATCATAAATTTGTGTATGCAATGTAATGTTTAACATAGGAAAATAAATATATATTTTTGGATATAATAAAAATATTTGTGTTTCTCATTTCTAATTGGTTGATAGAATTGAAGTGTTATTGCTCTCTTCAAGTCTTTCAATATGTAAAATTAATTACATAATCAATGAATTTCACCAATCACGACATCTAAATATAAAAAGTTGTGCTATGCATTTATTATTATGCATTATTATATTTATATTATATCTATTATCTATAATATATTTTTTATTATTATATTTATATTATATTTATGAATATTATAGTTTCATTAGCTTACGATTAATTATACATTATGAATAACAAACAACCCTCAATTATTAACTTTTGACAAAAAATATTCATTACTTGTGCATTTAGTTATATTAAGTTTCATTGTTCAACATATATTTCCCAACTAACTAGGCAGGACTGTGTTACCATGCAACTCTTATTTATTTATTATATGTGATTCACCATGCAATTTTTTTATTATATTTGATTTTTATTTCTTTTTTACTTTAATTTATTTTACTCTTTTTATTTTTTTTAATGTTTATATTTTATTATTTTACTTTCTTTTATAACATTATATGTTATTGACTTTTATTATTATTTTTCAATTGTATTTAATTGTTTTATATTTTTTATTTATTATTCTCTTCTTTATCCTAATATACTTCAATATACTTCTTACCTCAAACTTTTTCTTAATTTATTTTTCATTATTTTTTGTATTTTATTCCCTTATACTATTTTTAATACTATCTGTGTAGCTTTTCTACATATATTTTATTTGTTTTGATATGTATTTGTATGTTTGTCTTTTATCATATATATATATATATAATTATTCGTTATTACATACTTATACTTTTCTTAATACTATATGTGTAGCTTTTTTACATATAGTTTATTTGTTTTTATATGTATTTGTATGTTTGTCTTTTATCCTATATATAATTATTTGTTATTACATACTTATACTTTTCTTCTTTTGTCTTTAATTTTTTATATTTTATTTTGTACTTATTTGTTAATTGTTTGTATAATTTTTTTTGACATTTATCTATTATACTTTGTTCTTTTATATTTATTATACTATTCATTAATATACTTATTTATTGTAATTATATCATTATTTTATTTCTTTATATACCTTATTTATAGTATAGCATAAACAAATAAAAATAAAAACTTATTTTTATCCTATATAATTATTTGTTATTACATACTTGTACTTTTCTTCTTTTGTCTTTAATTTTTTATATTTAATTTTGTAATCTTCTTTTGTCTTTAATTTTTTATATTTAATTTTGTAATTATTTGTTAATTGTTTGTATAATTTTTTTTTGACATTTATCTATTATACTTTGTTCTTTTATATTTATTATACTATTCATTAATATACTTATTTATTGTAATTATATCATTTTTATTTATTTATTTATATACCTTATTTATTGTATAACATAAACAAATAAAAATAAAAACTTATTTGTTTATTTGTATGTACATTAGTCTTAAACAATGCCATGCTGACTGTAATTGACCAAAAAGTGAACCAATATGAAAAGAATTCTCAAAACGAATTTTTGTCGACATTGTTCGTCTTAATTGCTGGCATCGGAGGTCGGAAAAGTTACGCCTGCAGTGCGTCTGCTATTGTGGTTGTCCCTCGGTTTCACTCCCGTGATATTGCAAAGTACCGGGGAAAACCGTCCCCTCTGCGCTTCTGCCTAACATTATCTTGAGCGAATGGAGCGCAATTTTTGAGGACTGTGATCGACTGTGCAAACACGCCTGTTTTTCTCGAGCGAATGGAGCGCAATTTTTGAGGACTGTGATCGACTGTGCAAACACGCCTGTTTTTCTCTTGAGAAGCTTTAAGGCAACACATAAATCTAATTAAATTTAGATTTGGAGCAACACATGAATTTAAAAAATTGTTCAAAGGCAGGCTACACTAATGGATGAACTTAATTAAAATAAATTTGAATGTTACTCTAACCTTTATTTCTATTTTTAAATCTTTATCAATGATAAAAATGGGTATTTGACCTATAAGAATTTAGAAATCTATGTAATTTTGTTTTCAATAAAACTATGAAGAGTAAGTTATTGAATGATATTGTATATCTAACACCAATATATATTTAAATTCATGGAGATTCATATTTTATCTCTCTTTCTTTATACAAATGTCTAAATTTTAAACATTTTTTAATGGAAGATAAACTATGTATTGTTGTTATACTATCATTAAGTGGTAATGTGAATATTTTATTGAGATACGTTTTCAACATTAAAAATTATTAATTTCCTAAAAGAGACTTACACAATATTTTTATTATTTTAAGTTGGTGTTTATTCTCAAAATTGTATATATATATATTTTTTAAATAATGTATTTAAAAAATATGACTATATTTGACATTACACATTTTACTGATAATTTTATTTGGATATTTTACATGGTGATTTACAATTTAAAAAATAATTAAGTTATTATTAAAGAAAACAACTTTTAGTATTTTATAAAGGATTACAAATGCTTTACATAAACCTATGTGTTCATGATCCATACAAAAGTGAAAAAATCTTTAAATTTAAAAAAACTTTTTTTAAGACAAATAAGAAACTCTTTTTAAAACTTGAAATCTGTGTTATTGATATCTAATTTAATGAAATTCACTCTCTTGGAGAAGAGAAACACTACTCAGTCAATGAACTATTAATGCAAAAAATAATACTTAGTCGATGAACTATTAATGCAAAGCTACACATGACAATTTTATGATTTTTTAAACTTTTATGTATTTTTTATTAATTATCTTTTTATAATAGTCACCTCCAACCAGGGATTATTAGTCCCATCAACCTTCTTAGCTAATCAAAAATTCATAATTTCGTAATATCAAAAGTCTATATATATATATATATATATATATATATATATATAATAAAATCATTTTGATAATTAAAAATTCTAAAACTTTAACAAACTTTACAAAAATTCGCCAATAAAATTGATAAGTCAACTCAATTTAACCTAAAATTGATCACTATATTCCATGCTTTGGTAGGGACTATTAAAATAGGAATTCATATCTTCAAGAGGGTGTGTTCAAGATAAAACATTTAAGTCTTCATGTATAAGATTTGTCTCGATTGTTTCCACAATAATACAAAATATTGACATTGTTCTCACATATTGTGACTCCTCGAAACCCTAGCTAGGTTGGGATAGCAAACTAGGCCATTCTTGGTGGGGTCTGCTCGGATGGGCCGATGGGACCTCGGTGGCCTCGGGAGGGGTGTAGGTAAGGCACCTAGAGGTCACTGATGGATGGTAGGTGGGTAGAGTGTCAGTCTAGGGTAGTATTTTTTATGATGCGACTGACTGGATAGGTACTCGATTATGATGGGGGTAGACGTAGTGGACTGTGGACCCGAACTTGATGATGACTACTGGTGGAGCCAGGTGAGCCTCCACAAGACTGATGAGGTGTGCAGAGATGATTTGAGAGCGTACCATCAATTATTAAAAAAGTCTAACGCGAGAGTTATTATCCCTGAGCTAGAGTTAGTTTCTCGTACCTCTTTTGGTACAAGTGGCAAGATGGATTGAGGATCGAATGAGACCAGATCCATCGAGATTATAAACGATCTTTTTTCTCGGGAAGCAGAGGGAGGTTGGGAATCATGCAGAAATACACGTGAGGAAAAACACTTGACATCCTCCACGTTGAGGGTTTTGGAGGGAGGGCTCTGCAATGAGGTTTCAACTATGGAAAGGCTAGTGATGCAGTCAACTGATAAGGGTGGTGTGTCTGGTACAAATAAGGTTATTGAGGTGGAGTTGAAGCCTGGGGGAAGAGGGGTGTCAAGGGACAAGAATAATCCTAATCTGGATACGAATTTCAGTGCTCTTTGGGTTTCAGAGGGTGGATGTTGTAGGGAGGGGACTGTAGTGGGAGAGCTGAAGGCACGCTCAGAGGTTAAGGGTGGAAGAACAAGGAGAGCAAAAAATTTTGTGGAGGGTATTGACTCTAGGGGGTTGGGTTTACACAAAATTGTGGGGGAGGCAAAAAATCCTGGTGGTTTAAAGGCTTGGAGGATTAAGAAAAGAAGCTTTCGTTGACACTCGGTCGGGATATTGGGATGAGGGAATGTTACAAGGAAAATATCTCTATGGATAGGGGAAAACCACAACAGATGGAAATGACTACAGAAATCAACTCTATTCTCAAGTATGATATATAAACAAATATTGTTGTGAGTGGGAAATCCCTCCTATGGACTAGCACTAAGGGTTTTTATCATGCATGAAGAAATGAACTAAAGATTCTTACTTCTTACCATCATCCCATGCCTAAACCCCCATCACTCATATGTAAATACAAGGCTCAAGAGATTAAGTTGACGTACCTTATTTTTCGTGTCTGATGTCGATCGCTTTTCACGCTTGGTCGTTCTTCGACTACATCTCTCCTCCCAATGATGACCTACATTCAAAAAAGACAAACAAAGAACTCCACATGCATTTGGTCTATGAACTAATGGGTTAGAGATTTAATCAATCATACAATCAATATTCAAATAATGACAATCTCATATGGCAGGACGGAAAAAACAATTCTTTTATTAACTTCACAATGATACCTTACAATGATAAAGTTGGCTACTACTCCTCGATCATGATCCTCAGTTCCTCTTCAAATGTCTTCCAACTGCTTTGCTCTATACTTCTCTTTGCACAAAGATGGCTAAAGGTTGGGACAACGAGAATGCTCAATCGGGTATAGTTTCTTTACTATGATTTTCCCCTCTCTCAAATGGGACCCCTACCCCTTCTTTTATAGGCTAGAAGGAGCTAGGTATTTGGTCGAATGACTGGCCATGCATGGCTGAAAGGTTTAGTTAACTTACACAAATCTATGCATTCCATCAACAACTTTCCTTTTTTCATGCTTTTGTAGGTACACGCAGGCTGTCTTGGGTCAGCTAGCGTGTACACGCGTGCAATAATGGAGCAGGGTGCGTGGGCCTTTATAAAAGGGGTTTAGAATTTTTTTTTGTTCAATAGTGTTTTGGCAAAGAAGGAATTTGAGATGGCCTGATGCCAGGTAAGCATGTCTGGTGCAAATTAGGGTTACAATAGATGCCCCCTAATGTGTGAGGTCAAAAGAGCATATGATGGCCGAAATACATTATCAATATTCACCAACATTCCAAACAAGTGAGCCCAGGGACCAAAAATCGGGAGGTGCCATCTGCAAAATAATAATTGTCTCACCGAGGTGGGCATACCCATGCTCGGGATGAAATAAAATCATGGCTACCAATCAAATACATTGTAGATCCATGTCATATAACTGTATAAAGTGTAGCCGCGAGCAATACACAACAGAGCTACATCTCGAAATCAAAAAAAGATATACATCTATAGTATCCATGTTCTAGAAGCTGATAAGGCTTGATGGCTGGAGATGAGGTCTTCATAGCTCGAGCAACAACTTCAAAATCTTCAAAACTTGGGTAGGAGTGTAATATGAGTGTACAAATTCACTACCCAGAGGTCTTTGACGGCTCGTTGGGCATAGACTAGAGGATCTTGATGGTCAGACTGAAGGCTTCATTGATTTCGAACAAAGACTTGATTGGACCTTCGGGATGGCCAGGCATGAGGATAAGAGACAAAAAGTAGAGGGACCGACTCGGGCTTGGTAAAAAATTTCCTTGGACAATAGCACGACAAATGATGAGACTCAGGCAACATGGCATTAACATAATTTCACGATGCAGGAGGCAACGCAAACTCTCCATATGTTTGGAAGAATAACCAAACAGAGGAGGACATGACTCAATGTAGCGGGAATAGCTTCCTAAGGTCATATTAAATCCCAGGTCTTGATGAGAAAACGAAAGGATGTGGCTTATCTAAGGGTGACTCAATGTGCTGCCAATACAAAGAAAATACTTTTCCCTTCCTCTTTTTGGGGTATATTTGTTTTTTTTTTTTTTTTTTNTTTTGTCATTTTTCAATAATTTTGGAAAAAGAATAAAAGAATGTTACGTTACAAAGGAGGAATGAGTGTCACAAACATATGAGTTCGAGGCGCAAGGACAATACTGATGTTCAAAGCAAGGACACTCAGGAAACATCCCTCCTGGGGCCAAAGGTGTCAAGACATAGAGGAAAAGTGCTACATGGCTTACGTATAAGGCATGCTTCAGATGGTTCAATTGAGAGCAACATGGAGCCGACATTAGACCAAAGACGCATGTATGCAAACACAGTTAACAAAACACACAATGGTAACATCCTTCGATGTAATTTTAACGAGCCCAAAGAAGGTAAGTTTGGTGAAGTTTAAGTTTAAGTGTAAAGTCAGGGCGCGTGTACACGCGTGCAGACCTTATACAGGCCACATGTACTTTTGAAACTCTAAAAAAATGAAAGGACAAGCAATCAAGCCCAGGCAGAGACTACTGGTACTGAGAACTAGAATATCTTGAAGAATCAAACACTTACTTTTACTAAAAAAAGAAAACAATTCAAGGAAAAACTTCATAGAACAAACCAATCTGAAGTGAAACCTAAGCTATAGACTGCAAACAACAAAGACTAGAATGAGTTCCAGAAAACCCCTGAGAAGGATTATTTCTGACAGGGGAGAGGATGAATGCCTCTCTAGAAGAAATTTTCTGGAATCATACATGCGACTGACACTTCCTCAACTAGCGTGTACACGCGGGCTGTGGGAAGGTAGGGAGCGGGTACATGCATGCAAACCTTATATAGGCCACGTGTACCTCTGTGGGTCTCGAAAAAGAAAAAGAAAATGCAGTCAAGCAAATAAACAGAGATAACTGGTATGGAAGACCAGAATCTCTGTTAGCTCAGACTTTTGCAGAAACTTTAAAAACAAGGAATGAAACCAATTTTTAAAAATACCCAAGAAACATTATTCCTAGAAACCCTAGAGATCCCCAGTATGGTCGCCAATTCTGTTATGAGTGGGAAATCCCTCCTACAGACTAGCACTAAGGGTTTTTATCATGCATTCATAAATGACCTAAATATTCTTACTTCTTATCATCATCCCATGCCTAAACCCCCGTCACTCATATGTAAATACAAAGCTCAAGAGATTAAGTTGACGTACCTTATTTTCGTGTCTGATGTCGATCCCTTTTCACGCTTGGTCATTCTTCGACTACAGCTCTCCTCCAAATGCTTACCTGCATTCACAAAAGACAAACAAAGAACTCCACATGCAATTGTTATATGAACTAATGGGTTAGAGATTTAATCAATCATACAATCAATATTCAAATAATGACAATCTCATATGGCAGGACGAGAAAAACAATTCTTTTATTAACTTCACAATGATACCTTACAATGATAAAGTTGGCTACTGCTCCTCGATCCTGATCCTGGGCTCCTCTTCAAATGTCTTCCAACTTCTTTTCTCTATTATTCTCTTTGCACAAGGATGTCTAAAGGTTGGGACAAAGGGAATGCTCAATCATGTATAGTTTTTTAACTATGATTTTTCCCTCTCTCAAATGGGACCCCTACCCCTTCTTTTATAGGTTAGAAGGAGCTAGGTATTTGGTCGAATGACCGGCCATGCATGGCCGAAAGGTTTAGTTAACTTACCCAAAGTTGTTCATTCCATCAACAACTTTCCTTCTTTTGTGCTTTTGTAGGTACATGCGGGCTGTCTTGGGTCAACTAGTGTGTACACGCATGGAATAATGGAGCAAGGCGTGTGGGCCTTTATAAAAGTTTTTTTTTTAAGAAGAGTTGTTCAGTAGTGTTTTGGCAAAGAAGGAATCTGAGATGGCCTGATGCCAGGTAAGCATGTCTGGTGCAAATTAGGGTTATAAGAAATATGCTAGCAAGACAAGATAAAAGGCCTACCTTGTTCAAACGTTCGATGAAGTCCACTGTTGAACACTTGAACCAAAGCAATATACCCGCAACTAGTCCTCAACAACCAAGAAAAGCAATAATATGGTGATAATATGTGATGTTAGAACATTCAATAACATAATTCATTAACATTCATAACAAATACACCCATGGAATAATAATTCAAATATTTGCAAGATCTCAATTGGACGAGAAAAGTGTATTTCTATTAAGACATGATCAAAAGAAGTGAATAAGTTACAGACTTCAGTGTCAGCACGGTTCGTAACTGAGAAACTAAGTTCCTTCCAACTGGGCCTCCACCACTTCAATCCTCCACTAAAGGAAATCTCATGCAAGAGAGACAATGTAGTTCTCACTCAATAAGGGAAGAGCTTGGGGGATGAACATTGTGCTAAGATTTAAAGGATAAAGGGATGCAGACTCAATGTGAAGTGAATAATTCCTCTAGATTAAATTTTCTCTCAAAGTTGAATTCTTTCTCCTCTTTTCCATATCTCGGAATTGGCCCATTTATAGCCTTCAAGTGGAACTGAAGGGACGATTCAGAACATTTCTAGTATATTGAAGGCCAAGGATCATTGATCTCATGTTGTGACATGGAAGCCTGACACCATTTTTCATTTTTGGGCACATTTCCCGATGCATGCAGGCTGTAGTGGTGCAACTTGCGCACATGCATGTTGTATAATAGGCAAGGTGCGTATATGTGGAAATTTTTTATTTTTGTCTCTGGGATTTGCAAAAAGGGATTAAAAGTCTGCATAGGGAAATGAAAAAAAGATCGTCTGTGCAAGATTGCATGGGGTGCTCGGCAAATCTTGCTATAACATATTCCCCCTAATGTGTGAGGTCAGAGGAGTATCTATAATGGCCGAAATACATTTTAAAAACCCAGAAGTGGAGTGATGGGGAACCGGCTGGAAGAACTAGTTGCTCATTACATTCTGGACTGACTTTGCATACATGGCTTCGAAGTTGAATTACACTGCAAATCCATCTGAAAATATACCTAACCACTGTATGTGGCCATGAATAGACAAGTACAAATGTGGTTACATGCCAAAGGATGTCATAGTCATGAACAAGGCCCAGTAGAACCAGTCTCAAAATCAATATGAATATATATGTATACAGTGGAGTACAATATGATCTCCCATGATCATTGAAGTCATATAGGTACTGGTCCAATGAAAAGGAAGCAACAACTTAGGAAAGCCACGGCCACATACTGATGTCTTCAAGTCTTCTACATAATCCACCAAAGGTGAAAGTCTACATCATGTGAATAAAATAATGAGGCCGAACACAATGAGACTTCGTTTGATTACTGGTCATTGAGGTATATCGTTAAAAAATTCCAGACAATCTACTGATGATGAAAGTAGGCATCAAGGCACCAAGTACATTCTTACAAGTGTGAATAAAGGAGTTAGGGTTGAACACTTGAAGAATCCATCGATCAAAAGACATTGATGTATTCCCAATTGTTGATGGCAAAGAACCCGCCACTAATGAATGCAAGCCTCAAGGTACTCATAGGACTCTAGGTCTTGTTTCCATAATAGATGAGTTGAAGTCAATGGAAGGAGACCTGCTGAAAAGAGAGCATTAAGGAATATCTCATCATTCAGTGCGAGGTAAAAATCAAGAGCTTCATGATTTGGAGGAAATCAGACGAAGAACATGTTCACGAACCAACGAACTTGTGCGTCTTTCACGTGTGCCAAGTGCAAGAGGTACACGAAAAATAATCTATGAATAACATCCAATGAGAAAAATTGTTGACAAAGGCGAGGAAACCACCAATAAGGGTAATGGAATCCAAGACACTGCACGAATCCCAATGTGTGAATAGATGTCTTGTCGTCGAACACAAGGGAAACTACCCAGTCAACGACGAATGATGAAATGTCGACTGCTGGGTTCAAGGTTACATACCACTAAGGAAAGTAGGACTAGGGTGTGTAATAAGACTATAACATCATGTGATTCTGAGATAGACTGAGGGTATGGCCGACATGCAAAGTCAAGATTTCTGAGGAATGGCCGACACAGGTTGATAGAATTCCTTTGAACAAGACCATGAGACATATGGAAGACTCTGGCAACTTAGACTTAATTATGAAACCATGAGATGCAGGAGGCATCAATCAAGTTCTGCATAGGGACTAGAAGAGTAACTAGTTGAGGGAGAAAACTCTCTGTAATGATTTTAGCTTCCTAAGGCCATGCTAAACCCAAAATTATGATGACAAGTGGACTCAATAACTTTGTGCTCTGTTCAAAGGAGGCATGACTGTTTCCAATATAAGATAATACTCCCTTCATGCCCGTCTTTTTTTTTATTTTTTATAATCAAATGAATGTTATGATATAGAGGAGGAAACGAGTGTCGCAAGTAAGAAAAACTAGTTCCAACAGTGGAACATACCTATGCTCAATGCAAGGAGATGCATGCGGGATATGGACACTAGGGGGAATGTTCCCTTCTGGGTATAGGGTATCAAATTGCGAAGGATATAAATGAGGCTCTGCTTGGTTGAGGATACAAAACTTCTAGGGCAAACAATTTATAACGCAAAGAGAGAACTGACTAAAGGATCAATATTGCAAGCATGGCATGAGATGCAATCACAATTTAACACCAAAAAATGTCCTTTTTCGTAACCTTAGTATAATTGGTGTGAAAAAGGGATAAAGTTGTACCAAATAGACACCCTTTCAAATCCAATTTACAAGTGTGAAAGAGACACGTTCACTCAACAATGTTTTCGCTTTCCGAAAACGAGACGAGAAAGAGCTTAAATCAAACTTGGTTGGGAGTCCTCTAGGTATAGGTCAGCATGTTTATGAGTGAGAAATGAAGCTCAGCATAAAGTCATGTATTAGCTATAAGTGACTCCCGGTCCTACGGAAAAATCTCTGCATGGGCACCAAATGGAGCAGAGGATCTAACTAGGGTACCCATGTTTGGTAAGTATCTACCATTTGATAACGACACGTCTTGTAGCATATGGGGGGTTCTGTGTCGCATCAAATGGGTTCGTACCTAAGGCATATTAGTGACAGTTCTAAGACAATGCAAACGTGCATGATAGAACATATACCTATCCTATATGTTGGGTAGCGAAAATACCTGCCTATAGTTACGAATGGTCAACAAAACGCTAAAAACCACAAGAATCCTTGGTGAAAACTACAAAAGTCAACTCAATCCACTATTGTATTAGTCCATTAGGAGAAAATACGATTTGAAACTATAGAAAGTGGGTAAAAATTGTTATAAATAGTAACAAAAACCAAATTTTACTATGTCATTTTGACTTTTTACCCAAATAGTGAAAATTGGACCAAATTACCTCTGATATTAAACTGGTGATTGTGGGAGCATCGAGTGACAGAATCAGAGAACGTTTATACCAGGTAATTCCTCTTCCCCTCCTCTTCCTTTATAGTGGATTACATTTTTTTATTTAGGTTTCAAAATTTGAGTTAATTAAGGTGCAAATTAGGTATTTCGGTGTATGCAGGCTACCACTCATCGGGTCGCATATACACGAGGTTATACACAACTGTGTAAAATATAGGCTGCGTGTACTCAACCCTATATGTGACTGTGAATGCTGCATCCTGCGTGCAATTCTGTAAACAAAGTTTTTGATGGTTGCTAACTCAAAAATTGATGTTTCTCTGGCAGGATGGTGCTAGAATGGAGGGAAAGGGAACATGAGGAGGTAGATGCTGTCGTGGAAAGAGATCCGGGGGCCCAAATGGCCTTGAAAAGATGCGGGTTGTAAAAATTATGGGCACTCAAAGGAATGAGGGCCCAGGTGAGGTTGCTACAGTTTCTCATGGATTACGGGGATCTTGACAGCGAGAGCTCCAACCTCGATGGGAAATCATTGAGGATTGAAGTCAAGGATATATATTTATTGACTAGGTTGTCACACTCGGGTGAGGTGGTGAACCTCAAATCCTGGGGAGTTGGGAGCGGTATGAATATAGAAGAGTAAATAGACACTCACTGTATAGCAGGGACTGAGAAGGTCGAGAGTCAACTCCCCATTCGAGCGATAAAAAATCTCAGACTCAAGATTGTTGTCCTCGTTTTGACCAGGATCATAGGGTCGACTTCGTTGCACCATGTATCAAGGCCGCTCATGTTCTATTATGTAGAGTGCTTGAGACTCATGGTGTATGATTGGTGCACCTCACTACTGGCTAATATGAAGAGTCAGTTGACAGAATGCAAATAGGGCGATAAGAGGAACTTCGGGTTTGCATCTATCTTGTTTATCTTTTTCTTCAAGAGGGTTTTAGGTTTGGGACCTAGAGTTGAGATCATTCCTCGAGGACCTCGTGATCCATCCATGGCACGGTGGACTGAGGTAATGAGACGACAGGGGGGAGGTAGGGTGCCCACACCCTACAACGATGATTTATTTTACTAGTTGAGGTGACAGGTCATTGCTTTGAATAAATATCCCTATGTAGGGATCAACTTTAGAGGGGACCCTGACATGCCACTGCCACCAGGGACCGCTTATGGGGACTATGGTATGTCAAAGTTTTTAAATATTTCATTTTTTTGTATTTTTGTATAGTAAAACAAAAATATTTTGGTATGATGCCTAAGTGCTAACTAGACACTTGTGTGACGCAGACATAGGTCTATGACGACAAGACGAGCTTCCACGACATCATCGGAGGCACCGGGGAGATGAGTCGGCAGGAGGAGAAGCAAAGAGAATCCTTCAAAATGTGGAGGGCAAACTATCTCGTTTGACACATAGGATTTTGATGGTTCATGTAGAGGATCTGTTGGAGGCCATACAATGACAAGTGGTTGGTGTGCCCAGAGCTTGGGTGTGACTCTTTCGGCGTCTTGAAAATGCTGTAGTTTGTTATCATGATATGCATATGGCGCCACAGGTGTAGATGTCATGGATTTTGTATTATCAGCTGTATATGTTTATTGAGGGTGTTGGCCCCAATTTTGTACTATAAACACTGTTATCCGCAATTTTGGTCATTGTGATAATGTTGTGATGATGTCATGATGATGAAGAATCAAGCTCTTCCATAAGAATACTTTCCTGAGAAAAGTTGCACTTGTCTTCTTCCAGAAACTATGTTTTACAAGAAGTTCGCAGGCTGCCTATATAGCTGCCTGCAAGAATCCTCAATTCTCGCAGGCTGCATTAAGCTAGGGTGCGGATAATTCGCACTGTACTCATGGCTAGGGTGCAAACATGTTTTTAAAGAGGAAGAAGATGAAGTTCTCGAGCCTTCTAGAAGAGAATCTTCGAGAAGAATGAGTTGGCTAATGAATGGTTGTTCAAGTACTGGCATTCCAGATATCTTGGGATCATTTTCTATCCAAGTAACCAAATTATCTTCTCCTATATATTGAGGAGGTAGCTCATGGAAAAGGTTAATTAGAAACTAGCAAGAGATTGATTGGAGAATTG
>ML782972.1:454001-464893 GCA_009831015.1 Picea engelmannii
GAATCGACGTTGATCAAACTCACTCGGGCTCCTTGGAGGGTATACCCACGATTATGTGTGGGAGCTTGCACCAGGGCGTAAGTCTGTTAAGCAGGTCGTCAACGTAACTTTTCCACCTTAGCCCCGCCCCTTCTCGTCTCTTTGTTGCGACGCTGGATTTCATCACCAACTAGTGGCTCTGAAATTAGAAGGTATTGTTTTCTTGGTGATTGCTTCTTAGTTTTTGTTTACTAGTGTGTGCTAATTATTTCTCGAAGTTGACCATAGGATTTTCGTTGGGGAATTTATTACTTGATTACAATTGCTCCCCCAAGACGTTCACGTAGGATGCAAGGTCTATCCCCGGAACATCCGGAAGCTTCACAACCATTGCACACAACTACACCTGAGGGTACACCTGAGGACTCTCCTCGTCCAGGTGAAATTCCCCTTGTTACTCTACCACACGTGGACATAAGTGACGTCCCAGAAGTTTTTACACCACCTCCACAAGTAGCATCCACTGATCCTCTTGCTGACTTTCAGATTACTAATACTATAGAGGATTACCACATTCGTCGTGGTGAACGACCTTCAGGACGATTTCATCTTTCTGGAGAAACTCTTGCTATATCTTCTGAGTCAATCGCTGGGCCTTCTCACGGTGTAGTAGGTCAAGATCCTTTAGGGTCAGGTAATTTCAGACGAGTCTTGTTTGGTACTGAATCCCCTGTTTACGAACTCGTCAACCCTCCTGTGTCTCCTGAACCAGAGACTGCACCAGAGACTACCACATATCGTTTTGTTCTTCCTCCCGATATGGCCCATCTCGCCAATACTACGAGTGTCCAAACCGAGATTCCGGCAACTACTCTCGCCCCTATTAATACCCAGAGACCTCCTGAGATTAACCCGAATTTACCCCCTGGTTACCACGCTTTGAATCCTTCGTTGAATGTTCCTCATCCAAAACCTCCACAAACTCCAGCTGGTTCACCAGGTGGTCCTCAGTTTCCTGGGCATCCTATTCCCGGTTTCCTCCCAACACTCCCTCCTCAATTTTTTGGCAATCCTAACCCTACTGGCACTGTCCCGATTGCTATGACTATCCCGAATGTTGCACCTAATGTACAGATTCCTGTTGGTGGACAGGGTGGTACGGTTCCTTTCCCTTTTCCCGGACACAATGTTGTTACTACACAACCTCCGGTTGGTACACTACCTCCGGGGGGAACGGTACCTACAACAGGGGGTCCAACTTCACCCTTTGGACAAAATATACCTCCTGCATTGGCCCAGTATTGGAATTACCTTTTGCAAAACTTTCCTCAGAATGCTGGGGGGCAGCAACCTGTCCCTACAGTTGGCCAACCTTACCCAGGGGTAACTAATCCCATTTGGGGTTCGAACTAGACTACTCAACCCCAGGTCCCTGCTCAGACTCAAGGTTATAATCCTTGGGGTTACTATCCTATCCGCCCGCCACCGAATCAACCCGGAGCTTCCCTTTATGGACAGTCTGCTTACGCTCCTACGGGTTTGCCGACAGGGCTTCCACCCCAAAGCCACCAGTACCCGCAGGTAAACCGACAGTTGTCGTTTCTTGCTACCTTGGATTTGCCCGATTTGTCTAGGATCCTGAATGATCCTATCCGTCACTCTCCTCAATGGCCTGCTATCCCTGCCAAACTTCCATCGGATATTCCGAAATTCGATGGCAAGCCGGGAGAGGACCCCAATAATCATGTCATGACTTTTCACTTATGGTGTTCGTCCAACTCCCTGATGGATGACTCCATTCGTCTCCGTCTTTTTCAGAGAAATCTTACTGGTTCCGCTGCGAAGTGGTACATTGAATTACCACGAGGTTTCTTCTCCGACTTTAACACTTTGGCCATGGCTTTTCTTACACACTACCAGTTACCGATCTGATATGATACTGGGACTGAGATCTTAACTTCTTTTAAACAATCTAAAGGCACTCATATCTCAGATCATATTCATGAGTGGAGACGACGACGGCGTCTCATCAAGCTTGAGCTCCCCGATCAGTTACTGGCTGAGTGGTTCACAAAATCTTTTGTGAACGAGATTGGTAAAGAAATCGCCATGGGTGGCGTTGTTACGGAGGAGCAGGCTATAAGTCGTGCTCAGTATCTTGATCTCGTTTATTCGCAAATGGGAACATTGTACGATTTGTTGCCTGACCTACCCCGTCCTGGTACTTCCGGCGCTTCAACTGCTCCAGCTGCCTCGCACGCAGCTGATGGTGTGATTGGGATTGCTCATACCCATTCACATTCCGCTTCAACCACAACCCCTAAACCCACCTCTTCTAATGTTCAGAATGCCCCGTCTCCTGCTCCTCCCACCGGTAAAACCTCAGAAGTGAACGCTTTTCAATCTACACCGACCGGAAAGAATAAATCAAAGAAAGGGAGAGGCAAGAATAAGGGGGGTAAAAATAATAATCTCACCGAACCAACTACAAATGCTCCTGTTGAAGAGCGGGATAAGCGTAAACCATGCTACCCTTGTCTTATATGCGGTGACGATCACTATACAAAGGATTGTCCTAGACGCGCCGAAGTTTCTAAGTTCCTTCAAGGAACACCAAAACCTCCTACACCGGCTGTCTTGTCTCAACCTTTCCCGTCTCAACAATAGGCCTCATTGGTCATCCATGAACAACCTTCTACTTCCTCCACGTCATACGTTTTGATGTGTTCCAGTGATTCTAAGAAGAATGACGTTGTAATTGCAACTAGAGCTAAAGACTATACTCCTTCTAAGGAGAAGGTTGACGATTTACCTCCTGATCTGGTACAAGCTTCTCCATCGAATCCACCTACGAACGGTCCTCTTCATCTCGAAAGACCGAGTCTCGATACAGTCCTATGACCCCCTAAGGGTGTTGTTCGCAAGTCGGCATTCAATCCTCACGCTCGTGCGGCTCAGAACTACAGTATTGTGGAAGATCTGGCCCAAGCACCTTCAACGATGTCTGCCCTTGAAGTCCTTCAGTCTTGTCCTGCGCAACGAAGGGCTCTGTTGAAGCCATAGGTGGAATCGATCCTACAGATTCGAATTTGATAGTCTTTGACTTGGACGAACATGTTCCAAGGTTTCCCGCTCAGCTCGCTTTTCAGATACAAGTTGTTATTGCCGACAAGAACATTTGTCGCACAGTTGTTGATGAGGGGGTCTCTACGTGTGTAATGTCTCTTACTTGTTGGAAAGCCATTGGCTCTCCGCTCTTAACGGAATCACAAAATACTTTGAAAGCCTTCAATGGCTCGGGTTTTAAGCCTTATGGCGTTATTTCTGCATTGCCTGTCACTTTGGAAGGTAAGACCGTCCAAGTTGAAGTGGAAGTTTTCGATTCTCCCTTAGATTACAATCTTCTTCTTGGTCGAAGCTGGGTAGATTCCATGCGCGCTGTTGTATCAATGCTTTTCCGTGTCTTACGATTCCCTCACCAGGGAAAAATTGTTACAGTTGATCAACTTGCCTTCTTTAATTCAGATATTCGCACGGGGAACGTACCATTCATAGCTAAAACCCCACTGCGTTACGAGAATGTTGGAGTCGGTCTTTTAAAAGACTCTGCGTTAATGGGTACTTTTCCCATACCACCACCACCCTATATTCTACGCCCGTCAGTTGCTTCAATTAATATGATCTCCGCCGTTCCTTATGAACTTCCGACGTCTTTTGACCCTTGGATTGTCCATGATCCTGGAGATCATGCTCGTTTCGGCGACGTTATGCCGTTAAGTCCGGTTGAGTCTGCTTATCACGCGATTCAATCGGCAACACTTTCTACATCCTCTCCGGAGGAGGTGTCTCCTGATCCTTTCCGTGTTGTCTTTCCCTCTAACGAGATGATTATGTCCGTCATGGCTGACACACCGTGGGAAGATGGGCATCATTGTTCCATACTGTTTCTGGAACAACACACTCTGGAAAACTATCAGCGGATTTCGACTCCGTCGACCGTTGTTGTCACGATGACCGTTCCCGGATCCACACGAGATGTGTTTGCAGAAGGGAACCTAAGTAATATTTCTCCTACGATTCCCATAGATATTTCAGTGAAACCTGTAATAGTCGAGAATGTTCACATTGGAGCTTCGTGTTCTCCAGAGGAAATTGTTACATATACTGCGTTATTCAAGGAATTTCGTGATGTCTTTGCCTAGAGTTACGAAGAGATGCAAGGTATCGACCCATCTATCATTGTGAATGAGATTAAAACGTACCCTGGAGCTAAACCAGTACGGAAACGCCTCCGTCCTGTCCATCCACGTAAAGCGGCAACCATTAAACTCGAAGTTGAAAAACTTCTAAAAGCCGGTTTTATTTACCCCGTGGCTTTGACAGAATGGGTTTCCAACCCAGTGTCGATTGATAAGAAAGGTGGAAGTATACGTGTTTGTGTCGATTATCGGGATATTAACAAAGCTTGTCCTAAGGACAACTTTTCGACCCCTTTTGTCGACCAGATCATCGATGACTGTGCTGGTAGCGAAATATTTTCCCTCATGGATGGATTTTCCGGTTACAACCAAATTAACATCGCTCCTGAGGACCAACATAAAACTGCGTTTATTTTTCCTTGGGGTACTTTTGCCTACAGAAAACTTCCGTTCCGTTTGAAGAATGCAGGTGCCACGTTTCAACGTGCGATGTCTTATGCGTTTCACGATATCAAGCATATCGTTCAACCTTATTTGGACGATTTGCCGGCTCATTCTCTACGTCGAGTCGATCACCCTAATCATCTCCGAGCAATTTTTGTTCGTTGTCAGTTCTATCGCATTCGTCTGAATCCACATAAGTGTGTCTTTTGCGTAGAGTCCAGCCGTCTTCTCGGTTTCATTGTTTCACGTCAGGGGATCCGGGTGGATCCGATTAAGGTTGAGGCTATTCTCAATCTTCCTCCTCCTTCTTCACTGCGCCAGTTGCAAAGTTTGCAGGGGAAAGCAAACTTTCTTCGTCGGTTCGTCCCAAATTACACCGAGATTACTCGTGGCTTCACACGTCTTTTAAAGAAAGGTTCTGAGTTTGTTTGGGATAAAGTGGCCAACAACGCTTTCGAGGCTCTAAAGTTGTCCCTTACAAAAGCCCCTCTTATCTTTCCTCCTGATTATAGTCGGGATTACTTCCTTTATCTGGCTGCGTCTGAGATACCATCGGCATGGTCCTTGTTCAAGAGGATGATAACCATGATGAACATGTTATATATTACTTGAGTAGAAGTCTATCAACCACGAAAGTCAAGTACCAACATGTTGAGAAGCTGGCTTTGGCTACTGTTCAAGCAGTCCAACGATTTCGTCATTATATTCTGTCCAGAAAAACTGCTGTGATTTCACATTGTAACCCCATGAAACATATATTGACACGTCAATTGCTGGGGGGCAAGTACTCCAAGTGGATAGTCATTCTCCAGGAGTTCGACTTGGAATTCGATCGCGCCACGTCGAAGAAATCGCTAGTTTTTGCTGAGTTAATTTGTGATTTCCCCCACACTGCCACTGAAAATGTAGCAGTTGGCTCGTTACCTGACGAGTCACTTTTCCTTATAAATACCGACGATATTTGGTACGGAGATATCATTATATATCTCCAAACTCAAACTTTCCGGCCTACTTTGTCCAGTAATGAATGACGTCATGTTCGTTATCAAGCACGTCATTATATCATCCTCGGAGATACTCTTTACCGTCGAGGCATTGACTCTGTCTTTCGGCGTTGTTTAACCTTTGACAAAGCTGAGAAAGCTTTGAATGAATACCATTCAGGAGCATGTGGTGGTCATATGTCTGGGTATACTACTGCCCAGAAGATCTTACGTGCAGGATACTTTTGGCCTTCTTTGTTCCATGACTGCATTACTGCTGTCCATAAGTGTCATGCCTGCCAGACCTATCAACAGAAGATCCGGTCGCATCCTGCTCCCCTTCATCCTGTAGTCTCAATAGGTCCTTTTGCTAAATGGGGCATTGATTTTATGACATGTCACCCTCACTCAGCCGGGGGGCATGGCTATATTATTGTAGCTGTTGATTATTTCACAAAATGGGCCGAGGCAATGCCGACATTCGATAATACTGGGAAGACTGCAGCACTATTTCTGTTCAACCATGTCATCACTCGTTTTGGTGTCCCGCAGGCTATCGTTACCGATCACGGTAGTCATTTTAGAAATTACATGATGTCTGAACTTACCGAGAAGTTGGGCCTTCGTCATGATAGCTCAACACCCTATTATCCACAGGCTAATGGCCAGGTCGAAGCTATCAACAAGGTTCTTATAACGATGATTCGACGGATGATAGACATACATAAGACTAGCTGGCACACAATGTTGTTCTCAGCATTGTGGGTGTATCGGACATCTGTTAAATCCGCCACGGGATTTACACCCTTTCATTTAGTTTATGGCATGGAAGCCATTCTACCGATAGAATGCGAAATTCCATCTTTGAAGCTAGCTGTAGAGCTCTTGCCTAATACTTCTGCCGAAGAGGAACATCTGTTGTATCTAATGCGATTAGACGAGACTCGCCGTGACACTACTCTTGTAATAGAAGCCCAGAAGAAACGTGTTAAGGCACAGTATGACAAGCATGTCAAACCTCGTGTCTTCTCAGAAGGCGATCTTGTTATTCTATACGAACAGGATAAAGATGTCCTAGGAGCTGGGAAATTTGAAGCTATGTGGCGTGGTCCCTATATTGTCAGCAAAGTTTTGGCAAAAGGAGCATATGAACTAGTGGATTATGATGGTGTACCTTTGAGTGAACCCAGGAATGGGTTGTACTTAAAGAAGTACTATGCATAAGTTATTTGTGCATGAGTGCTTGTATTTTATGTATCATACTGCGTGTGTGTGATTACTTTAGTTTTTCTTTTTGACGTTATCTGGTCTCTGCCCTTACGTGACGTTGTGTTTGATTGCCAGATGTCGGAGTATTCGCTACCTTATATTGGCTTCACCGACGGTGCTAGCCGTAGTACTCAGAACCTAGCTTCCGTTGCATGGGCAATCTATGCCCCGACAAACGAACTCATATCTCTACGAGGTATATGTCTTGGCCGAGCAACCAACAACATAGCAGAGTATAGCGTCGTTGTTGAACTATTGGTTGATGCTATTTCTCTTGGGATTCGTCATTTGGTTGTCCGACTTGACTCGCAGTTGGTAGTACTACAACTCAGTAATGTATATTCTATTCGAAGTCCTACTTTATTAAGAGTATATTTGCGGATTCGCCTCTTGGAACGATATTTTGATCACATTGAATATCAACACATTCCTAGAAGGCTTAATACATTGATAGATGCTTTAGCTAATTATGTATTGGATAGGCATTTGAACAATTTATAAAATCAAACACATTAAAATGTACACAATGTAAAGTAAGCTGGTAGAAACCATGTATATATATATATAACGATCAAAGTTTGTTTTACAAAATTTGTCCGGAGACCAAAATATCAAAAATGGAAGCTCGTGGCTTCTACAAAAAGTGACATCACTAAGGTGGCTTCTACAAAAAGTGACTAATGATGTTCACGATAGCATGCTAAGGTCCTAGCAACTCTACGGAGAAAACGACCCATAGAGGCAGATACTCCCACGGTGTGACGCTGATCGCGCTGTGGGATCTCCTCCAGAGGCATCTCTGGAACATCAACCATCAAGCCCTCTAAGTTCTGCTCCACTGTAAGATAGTCCTCGGCATACTGGGGGACTGGAACTGCTGCCTCTCCTCGACGCTGAATAGGAGAACTACCAGCAGGTCTATAGGCTCCAACATCTGCGTTATCAACAAGATTTTGGTGTTAGTCTTCGGATAAAACATAAAACCAAAAACATTTAATATGATGAAAATACAAAAACATCTAAAAAGTTAAAAAGTTGGTGTACTTCTTACCAATATTTCCCCACTGTGCATCTTCAGGAAGGGCAAGGTCAGGGTCACCTCAAAAGTCCAGGCCAGCATATGCATAATCCTCTATCATCAAAACTTGGCCTTGGAGCCAGTCGAAAAAGCGATCGTCATACCTGACGATCGGTCCTGTCACATGTCTAGTCATAAGTTGGCACCATTGCAACATCCGTGGATCCCTAGGACCCGGAAAGAGCCAATCTGCCTGAAGCCTGTATACTGGAACCCTCTCGCAGAAGAAGGACACTAACAACGATCCATAACCAAATTGCTTTATATTTCCACGCCTGCATTTGGTTAGTTGTTTCTTGAGGCTGTGTAACACTGCGTCAGCCCAGTTGAAGACCCAGGGCTCGACACACTCTAGAGCATACTGAAAATAGCTCTGTAGAGCCATGTGCGGGGTAGCACTTCCCGCCATCTGAGCTATGGTGAAGAGTATAGTATGGAGAGTGATATCAGTCACTCCCCAAATGGCCACCTTCCCGTCCCGGCGTTCAGCCTCAGGCACACAGTACTGCCTGCAATACTCGCTCATTTTCAAACCCCCTCTTCGGTTACCGGTCAAGATGACATAAGAACCTCATCTTGACAACCCAGTCAGGAAGTAGATATCCTCAATGTCGATCGTCAAAGTGTGAGCACCGACATTAAAAACCTGCTGATCCGGATCCCACATCTGGATTAAATGTTCCAACAATCGAACCTGGGCTCTCATGCCCGGTATGCGGAAATACTTTAGGAGACCGCAATCTCTTAAAGCGGAAATAGTTTGAGGATGGTTTTCGGTGGCGGAATTATCTTCTTCATGCTCTCGTTCCCTCCATTCGAGCACCATAGTGATAGTTATTAACCTGCATGGCAACCATATAAGATAATTAATAATCTTAAAATATGAGAAAATTGTTTTTATCGGCTAAAACATTATGCAAAAATTTGACTCTGCGCCGTTTGCAGGCGGGGTATAACGCACAGTGCGGATCTCCCGCACCCTACCTTAAGCCCGCCTGCGGGAACAAGGTCTTCTCGCAGGCCCCGTATGGGTAGCCTGCGAGAATCCTTTCACGCGCAAAGGGTTTCAAAACTTAACCAAAAACTTAATTTTTAACCATTAAAATCATAAAATTAAACCATGCAGAGCAAGAGAATGGAGTACTTACCAGTCTGATCCAGACGGCTCGCAGAATGATGCCCCGAAGCTTCCGCAAATCGACGACGAAGATCGGAGGTTAAATGGAGGTATTTTGCACTAAATTGGTAAATGGGTAAAACGTATGGTAAAAATGAAATGTAAATTTGTTTTATTTACTTTTTACCATAGTAAAAGTGGGTTTTTTATATTTAATTACTCTTTTACCCTAATTTCTAATACGAAAGTGAGTAAATGACTTACAGGTACCCAATGCAGATGATTATGGACGAAAAACTTTTGCGATATGGTGTGTTCTTGTTTGTTTCTTATGGTTTTGATCTAAAACCTCAAGTGCCTTTTATCTGTTCTTGTACTTGCGAAAAACCTAGAACGTGATCGAGCGTTGTTTTATCCCTTTTCCGGGCTCGCTGTGGTTGCACGAAAAAGGAACCCCCCTGGAGTTATCTTTAAGCTCTTTTTAGACTCTCTAAATAGGAAAAGATTGCCGAGCGACCTTGCTATTTTCACGCTCGTTAAAGTATTTGAAGTTATGCGTCCTTCGAGCGATAGTTTAACCATTTTTCAGTCTCGTTGGACTATTGTATGAAAAAGGAACTGAGAGAGTTATCTTTTGAGTGTTTTTCCAAACTCTATAATCTTGAAAAACCTTTGAGTTTTCTTTCTTTGGACTCATAAAACAAACATTGAAAGACCCATATGGGACATGAGTTTTCTTTAAGAGTTTTTCAGACTCTCGAAACATGAAAAACCCTCGAGTTTACTATCTCTGGACTCGTTAAATAAACATTGACAGACCTGTAATGGGACCGAACCACTCCTTCCTAGGGTTCGTTAAAAGTACTCCGAGGGACTCGTCCGAAGGATGAGCTTATATCCGACAAGCATATGTGATCCTCTTCAAGCTTGCATAAAAATAAAGAGGTACTTGCCAAAAATGGTGGGGGGGAATTTGGGAAAGGGATATGTTTCATATTTGTGTTAATTGGTAGTAAGAGTCGCTCTTGAACATGACACTCCCTATTCATCATCTGAAGCCGGTTTGGGTAATCCATTTGTCTCTCATTCGATTTGATAACAAGATCATTTCATGTGTCATCTTTGAGTCAATGCTGCCAAATCATTGGTCGTGTCATTCATATGTTCAAGAGAAGTTCACCTGAAACCTACATTGAGTCGGCCATCTGCAGTTGTCCATTCCTTTCGTGTCGGCCTTTCCTGTGTCCAAAGTCCAATTGCCACATGCTCTGTTTCACTATCAAACTCTGTTACTCATTTCGTGTCACTGATGGGGGATACATCAAGGCCCTCCTGTGACGAGTCTTGTTCCGTCGACATTAGCACATTATCGGGGATTAAGACTTAGAAATATTTCAGTACCTTGGAGCTTGCATGCCTCAATGGCAAGTTTCCTCGCTTTCGACAGTGGGTTTACATCATTGGCCCCTGATCGAAAGATTCTATCGGTTGTTCGACATCAGCTCATTTATTCACAGTTGATGGATTGTACTTTAGTACCTTGGGAGTCATTGACATTAATGGTTATTTCCCTCGCACTTGTTAATGGTTGCATCAATGACCGGTAATCAAGTGGTTTCTGCCATGTTCGACTTCGACACATGTAATCACATGGTTAGATTTGTACTTTGGGCGATGAGATTGAAGACCCTGGATATTGTCTTTGTGATCCAGGTTGCGATGGAGTATGTATAATTTGCGACACATAGATCCACTGTGTATGTTTCGTGGCTATGTCGTCTTGACTGAAAATTTGTCGCATAGATCCACAGTGTATTCAGGTG
>ML782972.1:465202-495530 GCA_009831015.1 Picea engelmannii
ATTAATTCAATACAGTAATATGTCCCTTTCCCATAAAGATGATGTCACTTTATTACATGATTCCTTGATCACATGTATAGACTAGCTATTGAATATATTAATCCGTCTTTACTTTGATTGGTTGTTCTGTTGTGATCTGAACGGAGCAAGAGCATTGGAGCGAAGCATGGAACAACAAAGACCTAGGAAAGCATTCATAAGGTATGATCATTATCCTTATCTCTTAGTTCACTCAATAGGCTAGATCTAGGGAAAGAGTAGTATTCTGTTCTGTTTTGTTCTAGATCCAGGTGGATCTAGGGAGATCGGTTCGTGTCCGCACTTACGGATTAATCCTGAAACAAACACCATATTTTTTGAAATATATATAAAACAAGGTTCTTTGGCTTTACTTATATTACAATGTGTAAATTGATGATATTGTTTTCTTTGCTTTAGTTATGTGACAAATGCAAATCTAAAATGAAATTAACATAAGCATCAGATACATAATTAGAACTCTTAGGTATGTGATCATAAGTAATAAAATCAAATTGTCGCTCTAAAAGGTGTACTCGTAGGAATCGTGGGAGTAAAGTAGGATCACGCACATGGTAACTACCTTTCAATTGACATACTACTAACTAGCAATCCAGGAGAACCTCCAAAGAGAGAATACCATGCAAAATGGCATCGCACAAAAGTTCTATAAGAATGCTATATTTGGCCACATTATTCGTGGATGGCCCTAGGCATACACCACCTGAAGACACCAGTAGACCCTCAGGTGAGTAAACCACCCAAGCGATAGAAGCCAAGTTCCATGTATGACGACTAACTCTTTCTGCAAATCCTAAGTAGACTGAAGACTCCGTTGACATCCGCCAACCAAGGGAAAACTTGATAAGCAAGATGAAGACAAAAAAGAAATGGAAAATATATATACACTAAATTACATTAGTATACAAAGAGTTACTCCCAAGCTTGGGGCTCAAGTGTAATATCTTTTCAAGTAGAGCCCATTCCCGGACTCGACCAACATGTTCCCTTCATAATCCTCTAACTCATAGGCTCCTTTTTCTAAGACACGTCGCATGATATAGGGACCATGCCACATGGGTTTGAACTTGCCTGCCCCAAGTGGTTCTTTGGTTTGATCATATAAAAGGACGAAGTCACCCTCAACGTACAACTGAGAACATACAGACTTATCGTATTGGACCTTGACATGTCTTTTATTCACCTCGATAGCTGTAGAAGCGTCTTGACGCTGCTTGTCGAGACTCTCTAGGTGTACGAGGCATCGCTCGAGATTAGAAGTGTCAGGGAGGAGCGTGACTTCCAATATAATAGAAGGGATTTCACATTCAATAGGTAATATTGACTCCACACTGTGTACTAACTGGAAAGGAGAAAATCTGGTGGCAGTCTTGACCGAGGTTCAGTATGCCCAGAGTGCGGGATATAGCATAATATGCTAGTCAGATTTACTATGGATGAAATTTTTATGAAAAATGGTATTGAGAGACTTGTTGATGGCCTCTACCTGTCCATTTTTATGGGGGTAGTAAGGGGAAGAATGACCATGCTTAAACCCTATCTTGGATGCTAGTTCTTCCATCATTTCATTCTAAAAGTGACTTCCATGATCAATGACAATCTCACTCGAGATACCGAATCTGGCGATAATTTGATTGAATATGAAGAAGGCAACAGTATTCCCATAAGATTTAACTGTAGGCATGGCCTCGAACTACTTAGTAAAGTACTATATGACCATGATAATGTGTTGATGCCCCCCAACCAAAGTTGGGTTGCAATCCACGAAGTCCACCCCTCACTTGGTGAAGGGACCGACGATAATGATTGGGTGAAGAGAGGTTGGATTAAAGTGCATTTTCTGATTGAACACATGGCAGGGGTGACACTTCTTAACCACTTCAACACAATCTTTAAATATAGATGGCCAGAAATAACCAGGTTGCAAAATGTTTTGGGTTGTCGCAAGCCCGGATAGATGACCACCACAAGCCCCACTGTGGCAATCGTTTAGAACTGAATCAACTTCTTCGTGAGTTAAAAAATGACACATGATATTGTCTAGTCCTCGACGATACAAAGTGTCTCTGATGATAATGTAATTCTTATCTTGGTATCGTACACGTTGTCAGTCATCTCGTGAGAGATGCTGAGGAAACTTCAAAGTTTGAAGATAGAGAACAATGTTTCCATACCAGGGTTTGGATGACGAGACAAGGAAAATGTGTTCGTTTGAAAATGAATCAACATGGATAACATCCTCATCGAATCATGGGAAGTCAGATATTAACTCCGCAAAGACTAGTGATTTCTTGTATTTCGTCGAAGTGAAATCGAGATCAAATTCTTATAAAATGAAAATCCATTTATTGTATTTTCCCCCTATGATACACCTGGTAAGAACGTATTGAAATAGATTGACATCGACAACCACAATAGTCTTGCAAAGCAATATATAATGGCGTAATCGTTGGACCGCGTGAACGACAACCAAAGCTAGTTTTTCGACGTGAGAATAATTGAGTTCAGGATTGACTAAGTTTCGACTAAGATAGTAGATGATGTGCTCACAGAGCTCATCATCCCCCTGAACCAAAACCATACCAATCGTCTCTTCAGACACGACGACATAAAGAATGTAATCCCTACTGTAGTCAGGAGAATTCAGTAGAGTCGTCGATACCAAAGCATTCTTCAAAGCATCGAAGGATTCCTAGGCTCTCATCCCAGATAAAAGGGGTGTCCTTCTTTAAAAGACACATGAAACCCTTAGTAATATTGGCATAGTTTAATATAAACCAATGTAAAAAGTTATCTTTCCCCTGTAAACCTTGAAGTTGTCGAATAGTGCGTCGGGGAGGAAATTGAAGTATTTCCACAA
Source organism: Picea engelmannii (assembly GCA_009831015.1). NCBI lineage: Eukaryota > Viridiplantae > Streptophyta > Pinopsida > Pinales > Pinaceae > Picea > Picea engelmannii. Next base: position 468,102 of record ML782972.1, read on the forward strand.
CCTTTAACGGATCTACCATGATCCCAGTCTCAGAGACTAAAAATCCCAAAAGACATCCAGACCTAACACAAAAGATTCATTTATGAGGGTTTAACCGGATTCTATAATGATGACATCTTTCAAAATCTAGCCGAAGGTGCTTAGAGTGATCCACTCTCTTATGAGAGTGAGCAACAAGATCGTCAACATAAGCTTTGACTATATGCTTAAGATCACAGAATGCGAAGGTCATAGCATGTTGGAAGGTTTCTCCGGCATTTTTAAGGCCGAAAGGCATCTTCCAGTATGCAAAAGTACCCCAAGGACAAATAAATGTTGACTTGTGTTGATCCTTGGGTTTAATTTGAATTTGGTTATACCCTGAAAGTCCATCCATGAAATAAAACACTTCACTTCCTGCACACTCATTGAGAATTTGGTCAATGAAAGGTGTTGAGAAGTTGTCTTTTGGATAGGATTTGTTAAGGTCACAAAATTCCATGCATACATGGATGGTTCCTTGTTTCTTATTTACAAGAACGAGATTGGATACCCATTTATTCAAGGGAACCGAGTTGATAAATCCATCATTAAGTAGTTTCTCTACATCGGCCTTAATAGCAGGGGCCTTCCGGGGATTGACAGGTCTAAGACGTTGTCAAACAAGCTTAGCATCTAGATAAGTTCTAATCTCATGCTAACAAATTTGAGGGTTGATTCCTGGCATCTTTGATAAACACCAATCTCAGAATTCCTTGAAGAGATTGGTGTATATCAAGATTTCTTTTGGCGAACAATCCGCACCGATATGTACATTTTCAATATTTCCAAGTGTACAAGAGATATCGATCGCTACAATAGGAGAGATACTCGCCATATTTCCTTCAGAACAAATGCCATGCGTATCAAGTGGAACTATGATGTGACCGACTATCTCAAAGTAGATCGAAAGTCATCTTCTTCGATTCTAGCAAGCTCTGGGAGAAAATAAGAGCGATGATGCATGCCATCCCAAGGTTTTTCAGAACCATTCATGTCTTCGATGATATATTTTTCTGAGGGAAAAGTCTCATCGAGGCAATCATGTGAACAAGACAACGAAGTGGCCCACATGGGCTTAAGAAAAGGATCCTCCTCATCTGTCGATGAGGTAATAGGATCGGGATCGACGGAAGAGTCAAGAACAACTTGATACGCTATCTCTGTTGCCTATAGTGTCATGTCCATTCCAACATGTGACTGAACTTCACAAGACGAAGTCGAGGAAGGTAGGGTCCAAGGATCGTTAAAATAGGAAGTACAGAAAGGAACATACCTCTAAGATGAAACGAGCCTATTGGGCATGGTGTAAACATGGTGAATCAGTGCCATGAATCTGTAGGTACCCATAAGGGATGAATACATTCTGAGACCGATATTCTCAGTTGTCGGTTGAGAATTGTTGACCACGGGGATCGACGGTCCAATAGATGCATCGGGGATAGCATATGCAAAGGATAACTAGTCTACCACCATGATCTTCCCATCATGAGGAAAACAAAGAGTGTGAAAGACGGATGATAAGACTACAGTCATAGCATAAGTCCAATTGCATCCTAGTAACAAGTTATAATCGAGGGGCGCATTAACCACCTCGACATCCACCTCTACTGTCTTCCCATGTAAATGGACCAGAAAGGAAGGAAGAATACCGTGAGGGCGAAAGGAACGACCATCAAAATCAATCAACATGGTCAAAGATTGAGAGAGAGTCGGAGAGCCAAGAGCTTTCCAACATATGAGGGACATCACCCATGTAGCAGCGCCTTCATCAACAACTGCAAGTTTTATGGTATACTTCGAGTAACCCATGTGGATTTGGAATGCCACATGGTAAGGCAAGCAAGGCTTCACATATGTGACGTCAAAATTGATAAATTTTGAGCCACTAGGGTCTGGAGGTCCTAAAATAGATAGCAAGGCATTCCTCTGTGAAGGACACGTCTGGAGTACCTCCAGAGCTGACATTGCACAAGGGGTTTGACCCAGGTCCTCAACAATAGAGTAATTCTGGGCGGCTCTAGCTTTTAGATTGTGGGTAGAGCGCTTGAGTACTCCTTCCAGAATACGAGGTAGTGGTTATGGTTTTTCGATATGCAAGTGCTTCTCCAGAAGAGAAGGAGATTCTAGATCAAGTACAGTCTGTGAAGAACTATAATCGCGAGAACAGGTAGCTACATTAACCTGAGAATTGACCATATTAATGCACAAACGGTCATTGTCTTGTGTCGGTGGGTTTTGACTTTCACCGGCCACATTTCCATAATTTGAGGAGCTCAAGGCCATGTGATGGTTATGTGGGAAAGGATCCGACAGCACGATGGATGGTAGAGATAAGAGCCTCGCAACTTTTGCAAGTTTGGGGCATAAATGAGTAACATGATTGTTTGTACAAATCTTACAGGGAAATTTCACCTTACGCCTTTCTTTCTTTCCCTAACCAACATTATTATTCGTCTTCTCATTATTACCATTTTCCTTGGGTTTATTATTATTCTTCCCACCCTTATGATTATTATTACGTCCTTTCTTCTTATTCCCTCCTGGTTTTTGGTTACCATTTGGGTCGATCGACGATTGCATGGAATGTACATTCACCACTGAGTGGGATTGGAAGACACAGACGAAGCTGGCCCTTCTGCATACTGGTTTAGAGATAATTCTTTCAAATGGATTGTCATCGAGTCTATGGATTTCACATTGGAGGAGCCTACAATGCCATTGACATGAGGTCCAGGCTTTTGTCTAGGGTCATAGTTTGACCTCGATGTGTCAGGAAGAATCTGGTATAACATCCCAGACTGAGTGTGTATAATATCTAACTATTGGGATTTGAAGATTGCTTCTTCCTCAGATGTAACCTCAGATGTAGCAACATCCTTCGAGATAGGAGGTTGCAAAGACTTAAGAAACCATTCTAGCAGGAAATCCGAGGGAATGCAGGTATTGATCAACCTCTTCCATCTACGCCACTCTTGGATGTGATCTGAGATATGATTGGTTGTGTCCTAGCATAAGGTCGAGAGAATTTCTAGGCCAACATTGTAATGAACCAAAAATTAGAAGTGGTTAAGGAAGACTAGCACCATCTGACTAAAGGTCCCATATGCCCCCTAGGTAGCTCGATATACCATTTCACGGAAACCCCTATGAGGGTGCCTTCAAATAATCTTAACCGAATGGAATCATCATTAAGGGAATTCAAAGAGCACCATAGGTGAAAGGTGGCAACGTGATCACCAATATTCTTGCCATTCTTACCTTCTAATTTCGAAATATTCAAAGGAAGCTTGGTGGGGAGGGTAGGCCATGTAGGATCATGACACACAGGTTCGTTCATCAACTTAGACAAGTTTGGCAGATTAAGCGTGGCCAGAAAAGGGAGACGGGGTTGTGACATCTAGCCCCAAGCTCCCTGGAAATATTGTGTCTGAGGAACTTCAGCCCATCTAGGTTTCTGGTAAGCACCATGGCCTTGTCTAGGATTGTAAGACCCTCCTCCAGGTTGATTCATAAGAGGTTGGTTGGGCATCATTCCAATAGGAATGTTCTGATGGGGGTTATAAAAATTTCCCCCATCCAGAGTGGCTCCAGGTTGTGGGTTATAAAAATTTCCCCCAACCAGAGTGGCTCTGGGTTGGGGTTTCCCAAGGTGTGAAACTAACCTTCTCTGGGTGTGAATCTGGAGGATAAAGGTGGATTCTTCATGCCAAATGTGTTGTTCAGAATCGACACTAAGGAGGTGAGGGTATAGGATGAAACTTGAGCATGAGATTATTCACCAGGTTGGTTGCTCCACCCAGAAGCAATATGATTAGACCCGGGGTTAAAATAAGGAATTCCTCCCATAGTAGGAGTCGCTTGAGGGATATGAGAGCCACCAAACGAGAATGGATTATAAGGAGGAATTGTGCCCCCAAGTCCAATGCTAGCATTAGGGCCAACAACATACCATAGGAAAATGGACTAGAGGCCATAGGGATGGACTGAACATTATAGCCCGGTGAGTGACCAAGAGACCCAAATGGGTTTTTGGAAATAGGTTGATCATTTACTATAGGAGGAGAAACAATGATGATAGGTGCCTTCGACACTACAACCATTATGGTTGCAAGAGTCGAAGGGGTGCCATTAACTATAGTAGGTGTGGGATTCGAGGGGTTCCTAGTATTCTGATGACTTAGTGGAGGTGTGTGTACCACATCTAATAACTCTATGCCTTTTAGAAGGCAAAGACTCGAAATATGGTGGTACCTGTAGCAAGCGGTGGGACCGGTGGGGAAGCTGGTTTGACTCCATGATGACTTAAGACTCAAGATACAAAAAAAAAAATCCTAAGGCCAAATAGTAATCAAAGAGCACACCAAAAATAATCAAACGACCAATATGCACACAAACATGATAGAGTGGCTGAAAGGGGACTCCCTCCCTAAAGTAGGTATGCCTCACCCAAGAGGGGCCTAAGAATCCCTGCTAAATATCGGAGGTAACATAATCAGTTATAAGGGCCCTCATGGGCTTAACAACCAGTCGGTCAGATCCCCCTGGAGAGGTAATCCTCCATAATGGTTGTGTGTTGTCCGACCCTTATCTGATCCAGGGTACCTACAGAATAACCCTTGCAAGTAACCTATGTGGCACCAAAGTCAAGCAACTAAGCAACCACTATATAACTGATGCACAAGCGAGTAGTTGTAAGTCAGGTCCACCGTATGGGCAGGTAGAAAAGAATGAAACCTTGAAAGCACCACCTCTCACGGAGGTAAGGGCACTAGCAAGATCCCCAGATAGGAATAGATCCCAAGAAATATCTCTGACGCTAAGAAGGTATCGGGGGGATATCCCTTCAACCGACCTCGCGCGACCTCATGATTAACTCCGGTGTAAGTGGAGCCTCCTAATATTACCAATTATACAATGTATTTCTCCACTCTCTTAGTCAGACACATATGTTGATTTAACAACCTTGGAGAAGTTTACTCACAAAATCCCATTCCAAGGCACTAAATCCTAAGCTAGTTTTTGCACCCTAGAAAATAAAATTGTTACTAATCAATTTTAAATTATAGCATTAATTGTAATGGTCATGCTTACTCAAAAGGTGCGGTCGTGAAACTAGTGATGTTATGACTCAACAAGTAAAGTAAATATGAATACAATGCAAAGTCCTAACTTCAATTTCCAATGAATGATATGCTTCTTAAAAATGCAATTTTCAATCCAATTCTGCAATTCTGAATAAAAATGCAATCTTTCTTTACATGCACTAAGATAAATGGCAAAGACTCAAATGATCAAAATTCCAATCAATGAAAAAATCCTAATATTTTTGTATTTTCAATATAAGAAAAATGAAAAATGCATGGACTAAACAACAACTTGATATATACAAACTCTATTGTGTATAGAAAGAGACAACTCAAGTAGGATACCAAGGAGCAAAACACCCAGCCCAATGTACAAGGACAATCAAAATGAAAAGATGATGAGAAAGGCACCACCCAAAAATTCAACCAAAGACAGGTTTCATGTCATCCCACAGACACTTAACAGTCACTACACAGACCCAAGAAGACTCAACAATCATCAAAACCTATCCAACAACCACCAAACCCAGAAATCAAGCAAAAGAGGTTGATGTATGCTACTGTTCAAGGGAAAAGCGTGTATGTACGCAGCTTGCAAAATGACAACACACGTATATACGCGACTGTCAAGCATAAATATGCGTATATGTGTCAAAAACATAGCTAGGCTAAGGAGAAGGATGAAAGACTCAGACCCAAAGTGAATAGAGGTTGTCAAGCAATGATATGACAAGAAATGCAATATGAACGAGAGAAATCTAAGGAGAAAAACACTCCAAACCCCAAGAAAGAAGATTCAATCCTCAGTATGGTCGCCAATTTTGTTACGAGGAAAATCTCTCTATGGCTAGGGGAAAACCACAATAGATGAAAATGACTGCAGAAATCAACTCTATTCTCAAGTATGCTATATAAACAAATATGCTAGCAAGATAAGATAAAATGCCTACCTCGTCCAAACGTTCGATGAAGTCCATCGTTGAGCACTTGACCCAAAGCAATATACCTGCAACTAGTCCTCAACAACCAAGAAAAACAAGAATATGGTGATAATATATGATGTTAGAACATTCAATAGCATAATCCATTAACATTCATAAAAATACTCCCATGGAATAATAATTCAAATATTTTCAAGATATCAATTGGACGAGAAAAGAGTATTTCTATTAAGATATGACTAGCATAAGTGAATAATTTACAGACTTCCGTGTCGGCACGGTTCAGAACCGAGAAACTAAGTTCCTTCCAGCTTGGTCTCATGTAAGAGAGACAATGGAGTTCTCACTCAATAAGGGAAGAGCTTGGGGGCTGAACACTGTGTTCAGAATTAAAGAATAAAGGGATGAAGACTCAATGTGAAGTGAATAATTCCTCCAGAGTAACTTTGCTCTCAAAGTTGAATTCTTTCTCCTCTTTTCCATAGCTTGGAATTGTCCCATTTATAGCCTTCAAGTGGAACTGAAGGGCCGAGGCAGAATGTTTCCAGTATATGGAAGGCCAAGGATCATTGATCTCTTGTCGTGACATGGAAACCCGACACCATTTTTCATTTTTGGGAACATTTCCCAATGTACGCGGGTTGTAGTGCTGCAACCTGCATATACGCATGTTGTATAGTAGGCAAGGTGCGTATATGTGGAAAAATTGTATTTTTAGCTCTGGGATTTGCCAAAAGGGATTAAAAGTCTGCATAGGGAAATGGAAAAATGCCTTCTATGAAAGATTGCATGGGGTGAGGAAAATATTTCTATAACAGGGAAGTCATAACTTACTCCATGTTCGTGGTCATGGGCTGATTTGGTTACTGGTCAATGGTGGCAGAGACATTCATAGTTGGGTAGAAGACACTTGGGGCCCAGTGCTGGGATACACACCTGAGGTCTTCATATTGGTAAAAGGATGGTATTGTTTTCTCTTCAAATTATCAGAGGATGAGGAGGAGGTGTTGAGTGGAGTTTTTATTGTTAACAATGGAAGCCTTATGTTGAAGCGATGAACCCATTTTTTTAACCCAGAGAAAGAACAATTCTGCTTCCACCATTTATGGGCACTATTGCCTGGGGTTCGCTAGCTTTCTGGAACCTGGAGGCCTTTAAGGCGGTTGGGGACAGACTTGGAAAATTTATGCATGTTGATTCAAAGTTACTAATAGGTCAAGACAGAAGAATGGGGTGAATGCTGGTTGAATTCGACTTGAACCAAGGTTTACCATCTGAGATTGATATTGTTTGGCATGGTATTGTGTACCAACAAAGGCTGTACTATATTGGGGTTTCGTTTAGATGTGTGGCCTACAAGGATACAGGGAACCTTAGACATCAATGTCCTGGGATCGAAAGAAATTTCACTCTATTGTTCTGATTTGAAAATTGAGGTGGAGATGGAGATGCAAAAAACTGCTCCGACTTCAGAACTTGAAGACATTACAGAGCCCTTACACCCATTGGCTTTGGATAGTGACACATTTTTGGGTAAGTTAAAAACTCTGTGCCCTAGTGTTTTTTACTCACTGTCCATTTGTGACTTAAATTGGCTGCGGGATTGTGGGTTGGAGTCCTCCCAAACAGGGACTATCACTAATCTGCTGCTAAGGACCGACTGTACCTCTTCTCCTATAGAAAACCCTCTGGGTTTTAGGGAACCTTGTGGGGAGGGTTTTCAGAAGGAGGTTTTGGAAGTTTTTAATGGTATCCTCTCTTCCTCGGTGATCTTGAGAAGGGAATGGGAAGGGAATGTTGCGATACCTTATCAAGAGGGGGATTCACTGGAGTTCCATTGATGTCTGTGAATTAGATGAGAGAGGTTGTGGGGGAAGGGGGCACTGTAAGTCTCGGGGGAACATCTATATGCTCGGGTGAGATTGTCCTCCCCAGATGTTGGATGATTTATACTCTGGGATCGAGGAGGGAAGTTTAAAATTTTGAAGCAACCACCCTGTTGCTTCCACCGGGGGTTGGGGAAGACCGAGTCTCAATATTATTCCCTCGACTAGGGTCATTGGGATAAATGTGATAGTTGGGAGTGAGGCATGTCTTACAAATTTACTATTGAACTTTGACGTCAAGCACAGTATGGACTTGGTGGACCGGGCTCCTAAATTTATGGATGGATCTACTGTACTAACGTTTGAGTGGCCTCTCCCAACTGTACAGGATAAAAAAAAAATTGGGGATGTAGAGGACACCTTAGTTTCCTTGAGTGTTAAAACTCAGACAGACCTAACTATCATAACTAAGATAGCTTTCTCCTTATCAAATTTTATTTCCTCTTATAAATATGTTCTAAATCGATCTCCTCTATCAATCTTCTCTGGAGGAGATACTATGCCTAATACCATAGAAAATAATAAGTTGGATAAGAAATTTAAAAAAGACTATGCTCACAGTTTGATGGGAGAGGATACTATCTTGAAAGGGGTCGTTCTTGGAGGACATGATAAATATTTTTCCCCTCTCAAAACTAGAAGTGCTAGGAAGCTAGGAAAATAGAAGGAAACTAAATACATTTCAAGTTTTATGATCGTAGATGGTCCATGGGAACTTAGAGCACAGAAAGCCCTGACGAGGGTTAAAAAATGATTGTAGAAACTTTAAATGTTAGGGGAGTGGGGGGTGCTCCAAAATTTTTATCCCTCAACTTTTTTTTAGTACTTGTTAAACAGGACGTACTACTTATCTAGGAAACTATGGTCAGTGAAGCCAAAGCAAGAGATTTTTGTTAAACTACTTCCTAATTGGTATTTATGTGGGGTGGATTCCTTAGGATTATCAGGCGGGTTGCTATCTGCTTGGAATCCGAGAAGAGATAACTTCTCTAATTTTATGACCCCTGCATGGATACTCTTGGATGGTGTAGTAAAAGACTTAAATAAAAGGATGAAGTTGATAAACTGTTATGGTCCGTACAGTGACAGAGTGGAGTTTTGGGAGGAGATCAAAAGGGATGGGTTGTGTTATCACCCTATAATTTCCCAGGTTGAGGAGGAAATTGGCAGGGGTAACCACAAACCACTTGGAGTCAAGGACCTAACCATCCAAGACTCAGAGAGGGATCTCTCTATCATATTTAGATTTGTTTGAGTATGGATCTTAGGCTAGTTATGAGGATAGAAAATTTGTTTTTTAAATGGTTTGGTTGGAGCAGGAGAAAAAGGCCATTGGGAAATGGGGTCAAAGAGATCTAATCCAATCAAAGCAAGGTCTACAAGGGATCTCACAAGGCAAGGTAGGAACTGTGCTGGATCCTTTAAGGTTTGGTAAATGGTTAGGAAGAAAAAGGGATGGAATCAGATCATAACAGGGTAGTTAAGAATCCTGTGAATGACCTTCAGGCATAAAACATTGATATTTCTTTAAACTAGGAACAGGGTGTTTTTAAACAAATCCTGAGCTTGAATCTCTTTAAAACAATAGAGAAAAAAAACACATATGAAAAACAGAGAAAACATAATTACAGTGAGAAAAACTTCACAAACATAATGACACAGGAATCATGTAACTATAATGTTGTTTTGATAGATTATGGCTCTGTGAGATGATTACAACAATGAACACTTCTTTTCGGTTGGGTCCAACTCCTCCATACTAAAAAAAAAAGTATTTATAATTTTACTAACATCGAATTCTGTCATAAATGAGCAGGCTTAAATCCAGCTAAATCTAAACTAAATAGATCTAGGATTATAGATAAACAAAAATTATGTGGATCTGCTTGATTCTTCAGAGTTTAATTAAATAGGAAGTAGTTGATGATTCATTTTCAATGCATGTTGCGTTGTTGGCCTCTTGATGTTGACTACGGCCACTTGTGAAAACATCAGGCGATTTAATTTGAGAATGGTTAATGGCGGGTTGATCCTCAGTTGTCGGGTGTCACTGGTGCAAAAAACTACAGGCGAATGTGAATGAAGGTAGTGACGACTTGGCGATTTTATTGGAACAATTTTCACATGATGCAGTGGGAGAGCAATGGTTTGGTGGGATAGTGCAGATAATCGATATTGGGAATGAGTGGGCGCAAGAATTCAAGAGATGAAGTGTAACGAGAGGTGACGTGTAAGGGAGAGATAGGTGCGAAGGTGATGTGGCAAGGGAGTATGATGTGGGGGTGAACGAAAGTATTAGTGGAGCTAACATGGAGCATTAGTGGAATAGGTGTCGAGAGGCGAGAGGGTGAGAAGTAAGAGCGGAAGGGAATAGGTGTGTGGAAACATGAGGGGAAGACAGGTGTGAGCAGGAGCGAGTGGTGGTATTGGGTGACTGGTTAATGGTTAGCTCGGAGGGGGGGGGGGGTTAGGTGGTAAGCAGTAATTAGATGGGGGGGTCCAAGTAAATATGGGAGTGACACATTATGGGGGCCCCGCACTGGAAATACCACTAGATCGTACCCCCCCTCCCCACCGTTAAAGGCAGAAAGATCGGGGGGGGGTCCGGGTATCCGCTGATAGCCATTGATTTGGGTGTGCCTAGATCAACCTTCGAGATTAGTGCACATTTTAACCATAACACGCCAAAATGTCAAATCACCCAGGGACTTAGGATATAAAATATATTGTGGGTTTTTAGCTCCCATTTCCTTCCTTTTTCACGAAGGGTTCGAAAACACACCAATTTAACTCATTCAAAGGTCATTTTGATTGTGTAATCCCTAGCCATTTCCTTTTCCTTTTGTAAATCATAGGCATAATGCCATGTGATTTACACCATAAACTTTTTGAAGGTGAAATCCCAATCACTGTCTGATTCCTATGAAATATAGGGTTATAATAGTGGCTCCAATTGGGGATGGCAGCTCCTGAGGAGGTGTCAAGAATCTCATATCTCTGAACATGCAGACTAATTCTTTATTCATTGGGCCATGGAGTCACTGCAGCTACCATCTTCGAACTGGCTCAAATTTTACTGAACACTGAACTAGATACTATCAACTGAAAACTCTGTTGGAAACCATACAATACTGAAAAATATGCTCAAATGACTGAGCTTATTCAAAACTGCTACCTACCCTACACTACTGAAAATTTTGTTGTTCTAAATAATACAATAATGCCATTGCAGCCAGTCAAGAAAATGCTCTAATAACTATGCTCTTTCAATGTTTTCAATCAATATCAGAAATATAACTTGCACAGGCATCATGAACTATTTTCCATCCTGATATTCATCACAAGGATCTTGATAAACCTGACAGACTACAAAAATAATGGGAATGCATTGTGGCTCTGTGATGAGCAATTTATCTATACAAATAACCACTAGATAAAAATAAACTTGACCCATTATTGGATATTCTGACTCAGTCAATTCAACCTCATGACCAAATTCCACACATGTGCTCTCTATGTCTTTGAGTGACTCGGAACATGATTGTATTTGATCTGATAAGTTTTGTACTAATATTTCTACCGAACAAGACAATGGAGTTGGATGTCTAATCATATCCATATCATAATACCTCTTGAAATCATTACGAGTAAATGGAAACTGACTTTGAAAACACAAACCATCCAACATATCAGCTATTGGGTCATATAATGCTTTAGATGACTGTGGCGTTGGCTCTATGGGCACCTCATGGTTTACATTGTTATTCTCAACCAGAATATGACTAATATTCCCTCTCACAATCTAAAATGAACTAAATCATAAGGGCAATGAATCAAAATAGATCAGTTCATTACCTATCCTGGGCTCTATGATTTCATCTGAGGTTTGACATTCAAAAAGATTCAAGGGTTGCACCTCCGCATTTGAAACTGATTCTATATCATCCTTGTTTTCCTCAACTGGTTCATCTGAACACTCCTCATTCTTACTATTTACAATCTTCTTGCAATTTTTTCCCAGGAGCGAGGCAAAACATAGGGGTAGGCAGTTTTCACATTCTTGAAACTTTTCTGCATTTTCCTCCTTGCAATCTTGATTAGTATGCAAATTTTGATTGTCATCTTGGCATTGTGATAATTGGACTTCTTCTTCCCATGAATATAGTGTTGGTTTCTTTGAGAAGTCATCATTGTTATCACTGAAATTTCATCTGCAAATGGTTACAGGAATCCAACAACTTCAAATAGTTATGAGTTCACCCATGGACCAAAATTACCACAAAAGCATTTCCAAAAGGTCCAAAACTATACAACCAGTGAGAAAATTAAGGTGCGCTATGACTACATAGGGCGCGCATGCACATGCGCACGATGCGCGACTGTGGTTTCTAAAAGCCGCACACACCTAAGAATGACACATTTATGAGATTGGTCGACCTCCCACCCACTTTTGGTTCATCTTTCAAGTTGATTTGACATCCAAATCTCGGCTGGATTCCACTGAGTGGCTGGTCAAAGACCTAAAAATGCCCTAAACAACCCCTTTTCACACTATAAGCTGGTTGCACAATACCTCAAAGTGATGTTATAAAACAAGGCCATGGGTGCACTACATTTTCAAGGAATTCATTTGCAAGGTTATGTTGTTGCTATTCTCTTGGGGAATCCTCTTTTCTCATCAAGAGTATACTAGAATCATTACATTGGGCAATCCATCTCACCTCTTGACTGGATTAGCTTGGGATTCTTTCACCATTTCTTTCAAAGTTGTAAGAAGAGCTTAGTTGTGGGGGTCCAAGAGCCCTCCCTTAGAGGAAAAAGGTACCCAAAGAACTCTTTCTTCTTGGTGTTTTCTTTCACTAATATATTCCTTGCCATTGGTGACATGAGTCTTATTGGTTTTTTGTTCTTATGTCCTTATGCTCAATAGTTTAGTTGTTCTTTTATTTCTTAGTTTAATTCTTAGCTTGTTCTTTTATGTTTATTTTTCTAACCCTTTCCTTTACAACTGTCTTTCTTAGCTAACCCAACTAAGCTTGTAAGCACCTTTGTTTTTCTCATTTAGATGATAAAAGAGGCACAATAGATTGGCAACTCCACTGGGGAAAGGTATCAATTTCCTACCCCATTTGGGTTTTTCTAGCTCTTCTTTTGGTTTATTTAACCTGCAGGTACCTTAACTGGCCCAAGATGACTTGCAAAACATCCAATTCAAAATTGAATTGAGAGAATTCCATCTAGAATTTTCTTCACGGCCGTGTGTTAGTTGTGCGCGGGTTTATTGGCCCATAGTCGCACATCCTGCGCATGTGCGCTAAAATTACTGTGTTGTTCTGCGCACCTGTGCCCAAAAGTCTTTTTCAGTTTGCACACATGCGCTCAATGCACCTCTGTCTACTCTAAGACCCGTGCACCTGTGCAGAAAAATACACATTGTAAGCCTTTTTGTGATTTGGGGAAGGCCCCTAGCCTTCTTAAAAATGATTTCATGCATGTTGTAATCTGCACCACACTTAGTTCCCTCTCCATATAAAGGGATTCGTCAAAACACATAGGCACTTAGGGGGTTTAAAATCATTATTTCCTCTTTTGCTTTCATTTTTGACACATGGATGGCTCACTTTGACTAAGAGTATAAGTTGGAATCATTTGTAATCACATAAAACTTGCATTGGGACTAGAAGTTGGATAGCAATCGTTTAGTATTCTCTTCTCTCGCGCTTCAAAGCGACCTTGAGAATCATAAAAAGGTTGTAGGACAATTTCATCTCCCTTAAAAATACTAAAACCTTTAGGAGAGGACAACAACCCCCTCAGGACTCCTCTTAGTTTATTTTTCAAACACATCTCGAGATTGTAATGGGCCCATACATGCCCACATGCTACAAAGATAGGATAGTGTTGAAATTTACTTTCTTAGATTAAATCACTAGGGAAGTTTAAAGGTTTTGTAATGGGCCCATACATGCCCACATGATCACAATCTAGGATAGTTTCAAAGATTTCTTAGATTAAATCACAATAGGGAGTTAAAGGAATAGTAAAGGACCCACATGTCCACATGCTGGTTTCCTAGGGACTTTTGAATTACGCAAGGTTGTACCAAAGGCATTTAGTTAATTAGGTAATCAACACTTGTAAGGACCAAGCAAAGTCCACATGCAACAAGGTGACATCTAATTCATTAAAACATTAGCACACTTTCACTCATTCACACACAAAAGTCACTTATCACTCACATAGTTTTCATCTCGAAACGTGGAGGTCAAAGTAAGTTTCCTCCAAAGGGATTCCGAAACACCCCACCCCTTGCTTGACGAACCTATCCACTTTCATTTAATTTCAATGAGATTGGCTCAAACCCCCAATCTCTCAAACAAACCACATCTAATTTTTTTTCTAAAAACTCACTAAGTTTCCCTCCATAGGAGGTGCCAAAAGAAATTTTTTAGTCTAGGTAGGATTTCGGGGATAGGCATCCAAATAAATCCCCATTATCTAGTTCTCACATTGTCAAAACAATGGAAGTTGTCAAATAGGGAACTGAAAATCCTCCAAGTCAAGTGTTCCTAACACCATAAGGCATGGAGATACCTGTGAAGGGTCAAAGGCCGAGGTCCGGTTGTTCTATGTGTCCCCCCTTGAGGCACCCAAATCTTGGACGGGATCCAACCTGTGACCCATTTCTTAGGCCGAAAATCTAAATGCCGCACTTTGACCGAGGTACCTAGTGACCAAATTTTAGGACATCTACCCAGGTGGAAATTGTGGGCTACAATTGCACCTTGATTGGATTTTGTGTGGCTATTTTGAAATATCGCCAGCTCTTTCAGGATATGCCCCCTTTACCCCTCATTATAACTGATTACTTTATCCTTCACTAGTTTCTCTTCCGGTGACTTCAGACCCCACTGTTGAGTACTATTGGAAGGTCCAGTGTTATTTAAGAGGAAGGACGATACGTCTTTTAGGACACGGGAATTTGTTTTCTTTGATCCCCCACGTGGACAAAACCCACTTATCCACATATGTGTTTTTTTTCAAAATACTTTATGATGCACTTCTGATTACATTTGATTTAGATATATATTGTGAAAAGTTGAAAACATTGCAGCAAATGCTCTTGTTTATTTATTGCTCTCGCCACCATCCACACACATCCACTCAGCTAGTTGGACATCATAGGGGACCCATAGAACCCCCGTCGTTCCAGACGCTTGCTAAACCTCCCTCCTATTTTAGGGGGAGTTACTAGTCTTGCCAACTCATTGGCCCCACCTTCTCACACTCCTGTGAGTGCCATTGTCTTAGGATCGACTTTGCTTGGATCCACCTTACATGGGTCCACTTCCCGAGGGCCACCGTCCACTCACTCTCCTTTACACGGAAGCAGGAGACCAACTTCCACTCAAGGGGGAAGTACCAACCCACCTAGCCCCCCTCAAGGGTCAGGTTCACAGAACACTCACACCATGGATGGAACTAATCCTCCACCACCACTCCAGATGCCATATTTGGCCTCTCTTAACATACTAGATCTAAGAAAACTAACAAATGACCCTATATTGCATGACCCCACATGGCCTGCAATGCCCACCAAACTACCTTCAAATATCCCCAAGTTTGAAGGAAAGGCAGGGGATGACCCTGCCAACCATGTCATGACTTTCCACCTATGGTGCTCTTCCAATAGCATTATGGATGATTCCATCCGACTATGATTATTTCAACACACACTCACTGGCCCATCAACCAAATGGTATGTAGATGAAAAATCGGGGTCCCATGTGACTTTCAAGTCCTTGGCCAAAGCATTTTTGACCTTCTTCCAATAACCAATCCTCCATGAAAATGGTCATGAACTACTCTCTAATTTTAAAAAAACCTCAGCCACACATATCGCTGATCACATTCACAAGTGGCGTCGACGACGTAGTTTGTGCAAAGTCGAAACCACCAAACAACAGTGTCTTGACTGGTTTCTCAGATCACTTGTCTCTCTCCTCGGTAAAGATGTAGCTTCCAGCTTCCCTCAATCAGAAGAAGAAGCCATTAGTAAGGCTCGACAATACAACCTCATCTATTCACAATCAGGGTACTTGTACACAATACTTATTGACCTCCCAAAACCCATGCCATTTGGCCAAGACAAACCCAGGATGTCTCACTCAGCAGACGGATTGATTGGTAATATCACGCACTACAGTCCACAACCCAAACAACCACCAATGTATGGCAAACCTCAATATCCATCAGCATATGGGGGAACCTCTTATTACCCTCCCCCCACTTATACACAACCATACCATGTTGCTCTTCCTCCACCCATTAGTGGGCCACAATCATCACCCACAATACACCCACCTATCCAAACAAGTTCTGGTACTCCCTCTACTTTAGCTTATACTCTAAGTACTAGAGAAAGCGCCACACCTTCCTATGTACCTTATGGATCATTACCCCCACAAAATCTATACTTTCCATTCCCTAGTCCTTCGACGCCCATGGCTACCACACACCCTCACATTGGGGTGAATTTTATTCAACCCTCTCCCATTCAGCAATATAAAAATTTTGAACAACTGAATACGGCAAATCCAACCCATCAGTTGAATAATGCCAAAAAGAAAGGAAAAAATAGGAATAATAGCAACCCAGGTCAAGGTGGGAATCACCCCTAACAGAACCAACCTACTGGGGGCAACCAAAATCAAGGGAATCAAAACCCCCAAGGGGGCAATAAAAACAGCTGTCAAGGGAAAAATAACAATAATATTAGAACCACCTTCCCTTGTGCCCTTTGATGTGAGTTCGGTCATTATACTCATCATTGCCCCCAAATTTCTGATTTTAAATGGATGAAAGACTCAGGAAGTGTACCACATCCTCCAGCACCGCCTGCCCCTCAGCAGGCCCCACAACAATACGTGCAACAACCACCCCCAGCCGTGCTGCAAAACCCCATTCCACACCAGGGTGTGATGAACACACAACATGATATGCAGCCTACCCCACCACGGTTGGGACAATATCTCAATCCAAACAATCCCGCAGATAGTACTATCCTCCTCACCAGTGAGGAAGAGGTCCTTCTGCAAACACGTAGTCATCAATACTGGGCACCCACCGAGTCTCCTCCCATTCCCTCAGAAACAATCCCAGCACCAACGGGACCCCCGTTGGTGATTCCTCGCCTTAACGCAGAAACACCTCTTCACATCCGTCGCATCCCATTGTGCAGGAATGTCTACAACCCGCAGGCTAGGGTGGCTCATAATTACAGTTTGGTCGATGACTTAGCACAATCCTCGGTTGCCATGTTAGTCTTATAAGTCCTTTAAACTTGTCCCACTCAGCGGAAATCATTACTTTCCTCCTTGGGGGCAGTCAACCCCGAGGATACTCAACTCATCACATTTGATCTCGACAACGGAGAACCTCGCCTCCCCTCTCTAATCGATTTTCAAATCCCAGTGAAAATTTGGAACATTACAGTTCATCGATGCATCATCGATGATGGCACATCCACATGCATTATGTCCAAGTCTGTATGGCAGAAACTTGGTTCCCCCAAACTCATACCATCTACCATTACCTTAAGAGCTTATGATGGACGACCATCTTCTCCTAAAGGGATCTTCCAAAATGTCCTTGTAAAAATCGGGGGCAAGACCATTCTCATCAGCATTGAAGTTATCGATGCCGCACTCGATTATAATATCTTATTCGGTTGTAGCTACATGTATGCTATGAAGGAAATTGGCTCTTCCATCTTTCGAATCATTATGTTCCCCCATAACGGGAAGATCATTACAATTGACCAAGTCTCACATTATGAGCCTAACCCTTCTGCCAACATCGATAACATTCTCCCTCTCATACACATGAATCCTGAAGCATACCCACTCATCGAAATGGGTCCCGGAATTTTCAAAGACCCATCATTGTTAGGAACTTTCCATGGTGCACCACCGTTCCCTCATCCTTCCAATCAGGTATGTGTCGTATCTTCCAAAGGATCTGACATGGAGGATACCCTTCCTCCCAGGGAGGCTTCTATCATATTTGACGTCCCACTAGTCACAGAGCTCCCCCCTCATGAGCCTCCTGCGAACTCGTCGACTCCACCAGTTCACAATTTCACCTCTCCCCAAGGCCATATCCCAGTTTGGGAGATAGTTCCCCAAGCCATTACTCAAATCCCCTTCTTCTACCCTCCACCAGGTGTACAATATTTCCAAGTAGCTACAACGCTTACCCTCCCTAATATGGTGTTGGAAATTCCACTTTGGTATTTACATCCACCAAATATGGTTCCTCAACCATCCCTTCCCCCCCAAATGGAAGGAATCCCAATGATGATTCCCATACTCACTCCCACCATACCCTCTACACCCCCATTCACTAACTTCCCTGCCACAGTTGGGGTCAGGCGAAAGAAGAAGGAGCCCACAACTCCATTCCCCCTAGGCATCCAACCTCCTTGCGCGCTATGTGAGAAAGATGGGCATCCAACCAACAAATGACCATCTCTACCCGAGTTACGTAACCTAATTAAACTCAATCAAACACCATCACCACTCATCACTGTAGAAAGCACTGTTGCTACCTCCCCTAACGCAAGTAGCAAAGGGATACGAACAAAATTCCCTTGCGCCATATGTTTCGAATATGGCCATTATACACACCATTTCCTAGCAGTACCTCAATTCCAGTAGACATTAGTCGCAGTATGCCAAATATTCCAGCACGAACCCAATCCAACTACATCATCCCTACCAAACATCACTGACATCCATTATGTCACGACTTCATTCAATGAATGTATGAGATGCCCTTTCTCTCCATGCGAATCCTTAGATCATTTTACAGGCAACGCCAATCCACCCTGATTCAAACTCCTGTGCCCCCTACATAATCGATGATTAACCTTACCTCATCACTAGAGATTCTTCATATAATTTCTCCTGAACCAGAGGCACTCCCTATTCTTCCATGGTTCTTGGATGACTTATCCGAGGATTTACCCCCAAATCCCCCCAATTCTCTCGTTCATTTCCCTACAGAAATTTTGACATCCAACTACCACTAGTACTCCTCAGTACCTTGATATTTGGTTTATGTCAAGCGAACCATTGCAATCTCATTGCATCATTCCCCTTGCTTCTTCATCCCCAAAGGACAACCACACGATGACAATCATTGATATCACTCTTTTAGATCCCTTGTATTCCCGCCAATTCCACTGTGACGAGGACATACTCGAAGAGTTAAACACCCCCGACTACCCATGGGATGCGCTACACCACATAGTTCTCTTATTTCCATAGGAATCCTTCACACCTCCTAACCAACACCCCATATACGCAGTCGAAACCAAGGATTTTATCCCATCAAGGCATATCGACTGGTTCAACAACCCCATACTGGCCCCTGATGATTTTGAAGAAGGCAACATGGCCAACATTTCCCTGACCATCAAAATCAATATTTCCATAAAAAATGGAGTCATTGAGGAAATCACCATTGGTGCCGCATGCACTCCCCAAGAAATCACCGACTATAAATCCCTCTTCCAAGAATATCGAGATATTTTTGCCTGGTCATACACAAATATGCATGGACTTGATCCCTCTATTGTCGAACATCGCATCAACACCTAGCCTGATATTACACCGGTTCGTAAAAAACAATGACCGCTACACCCATCCAAAGCAACAGCCATTAAAGACGAGATTGAAAAATTACATGCGGCTAGGTTCATCTACCCCATCGCCTATACCTCGTGGGTTTCCAACCCTGTACCCGTTAACAAAAAACAAGGCACTATTTGTGTCTACACAGACTTTCATGATCTCAACCACGCATGTCCCAAAGACAACTTTCCAACACCTTTCATCGATCAAATTATCGACTACTGAACAGGCCACGAGGATCTGTCCTTCATGGACAGTTTCTCTGGTTATAATCAAATCCAAATCCATCCAGCCGATTAATACAAAACCACATTCACCACCCCTTGGGGTACTTATGCATATCGTGTCATGCCTTTTGGCCTAAAGAACGCTGGCACAACTTTGCAACGGGCTATGACATACATTTTTCATGATCTAGCTCATATCATCCTTGCATATATGGATGACCTCACAGCTCGATCCAAAAAACACACCCAACATGTTGATGATTTACGGATCATCTTCCAACGATGTCGTCAGTACAACATCTGCTTGAACCCCCTCAAGTGCGTATTCTGCATCACTGCAGGGTGCCTCCTCGGATTCATAGTTTCACAAAGCGGTATTACCGTGGACCCCTTGAAAGTCCAGGCTATCACATAAATTCTACCCCCCTGGAATTTACGCCAACTCCAGAGCCTACAAGGAAAAGCTAACTTTTTACGACGATTTGTCCCAGACTATGCCACTCGAGCACATGGTTTCCTTCGCTTACTATGCCACGACATCCTATTTCACTGGGATGAACATGCCCAAAAAGCGTTCGATGACCTTAAAATGGTACTCTCCAACGCCCCTTTAATAAGTTCACCCGACTATAATCGCGACTATATCCTCTACATATGAGCATCAGTTGTCTCAGTAGTAGGAGTTCTCATTCAAATCGGCGATGATGAACATGAGCATGTCATTTACTACATTAGTAAAAACCTTTCAGGGCCACCGTTGAAATATAATCACGAAGAGAAACTAGCCCTTGCAGTCGTCCTCGCAATCCAGAAACTATGCCATTACATTCTGCTTCGCACAACCAAAGTCATAGAAGATTCCAACCCCATGCAATACTTGCTCAGTCGTCGACAAATTAATGGCAAATTTTTCCGATGGATCGTTATCCTCCAGGAGTATGATCTCGAATTTTCAACACCCAAGAGAAAGAAAGCTCTCATCCTCACCGAACTTGTCACAACCTTCTCCTTTGATACTACCAGTACCCCCGTCAATACCAACTTCCCCAATGAACATCTCTTTTATATCACTTTGGATGATCCTTGGTACGACGACCTCCTCGTCTACCTCCGAACCCAAAAGTTCAGTAACCACCTCTCATGAGATGATCGTTGTCGTATTTGCCACTAGCCCCCCCGCTATCTCCTCATCGGAGATATCTTATATCGGCGAGGGGTCGACACCATACTTCGTCGATGCTTGACTATTGATGAGGCCGATAAAGTCTTGAACGACTGGCATAGCGGTGCATGCGGGGGCCATCTTTCGGGGATGTCCAATGCTTAGAAAATCATATGAGCAGGTTATTTTTGGCCTACATTGTTTAATGATTGCATTCATGCTGTGAAGCGATGAAATAAATGTCAGCTTTACGCCAACAAAGCACGAGGACCACCCGCTCTTCTTCACCCAGTCATTACTGTTGGCCCCTTTTGTAAATGGGGCATCGACTTCATGAATTGTAATCTCCCATCCAGCAATGGACACAAATACATCGTTGTCGCAGTCGATTACTTCACAAAATGGGTTGAATCCATGCCTACCTTCAACAACACCGCTGACACTGCAACATGCTTTTTCTTTAATCACGTCATATCTCGCTTTGGAGTACCACTCCAACTAGTCTCTGATCACGGGAAACATTTCGAGAATGAGATTTTCATCGAACTCTCATCTCGGTTAGGATTCTCCCACGAGTTTGCCTCACCATATTACCCTCAGTCCAACAGCCAGGTCGAAGCAGTTAACAAGGTCCTCAAAACCATGTTATAGCGCACGATTAACAAACATAATACCAATTGGCATCATATGTTATTTTTCACGCTACGGGATTACCATACGGCCGTGAAAACGGCCACTAGTTTCACACCATTTCATCTAGTCCATGGGGTCTAGGCCACTCTTCCTATCGAGTGCGAAATTCCCACCTTACGCATCGCAATTGAGCTATTACCTGACACTGCTCCAATGGAGCAACCTTTGCTGAACTTAGAGTCCCTAGATGAAGATCGTCGATCTTCATTACAGAACAATGAGGCAGCCAAAAAATGGTCAAAGGCCACCTTTGATCACCATGTCAACTTTCGCTCATTTCACGAAGGCGACCTCGTCCTTGCTTACAATATTACTCACGATACCCTCGGTCATGGAAAATTCGAGTCACTATGGCATGGCCCCTACATTATCCAACATTGCCTCACCAAAGGCACATACATCCTGGCTTCCCTTGAAGACCTCTCTCTCAAAGAACCCATCAACGGGCTATACTTAAAGAAATTTTATGCCTATGCGTAGCCATTCTACATTAGGTTATTTCTTTTTTATAGTGTTATTAATCTTTTTTCCATACCTCTCATTTAAAATATCATTTTTGTTATTGACAGATGCTTCCTCCATCGGCCTACCACATCTGTTACGCCGACGGCGCCAGCCGTTGGACACAAAATCTCACTTCGGCAGCTTGGGCCCTCTATACCCCCTCACATGAACTGCTCCACTCTAGCGGCATATGTTTGGGTTCAACAACCAACAACCAAGCCAAGTACATTGTCATCATTGGCCTCCTCGCCGATGCCCATCATCATCGTATTCGTCACCTTAGCATCTTACTTGACTCACAACTAGTCGTCCTCCAGCTCAACAATGAGTACCGTGTTCGTGATCCTTGCCTCTTTCGCAAATACCTGCAAGTTAGACTTTTATCTCGACATTTTGATTTCATTACATTTACACATATTTTAAGACAATTTAATCAAATCATAGATAACCTTGCTAACATTATACTCGATTGGCATATATCACATCAAGATACCTTTACACACACATAAACCATCAAGAGCCTGTCACAACATATATAGATTAGACATCATAAATAACATTAAAATACACACATGTGAACATCACANATATATATATATATATATATATATATATCGGTCAACAGTGCCATCAAAATGTTTACATACACATAAAATACATCGTATACAAAATTCGCAGGCCAGTGAAGCGCGTTGCTACAAAACTGGTATCACTACACCAAAATGGGATCACCAGCCTATATACAGTATACAAAAATACACAGAGAGACACTCAAGGTGCCTCTAGAGCACCACCTCCTGCCCCTCCCTCAGGCGGCGGTGCCCCACCCACTATCGGTCCCTCCGGACTTGGAGGTAACCGCCTAGTCATCGCAGCACCTGCTACTACTGCTCATCGAACAACGGACCGCCACATCAGTGGAACTCCCACACACTGCTCCAGGACGTCCTCATCCTGGATGTGCGACCACTGGCCCTTAGGCACTCCCTATAGCATCACCTCCAAGCGGCGATGAATATCCTCAAAATCTTCCCTGGCCTTCGCCGGAGGAGCATGCGATGTCCCAGCACCAAGGTCATCAAAACAACGTCTCCTAGCTGCTCTCTCATCGCCAACTAGTCTCGCCTCAATGTCCTTGCGCTGACATCTCTTCCCTGCCCACAGCTCTCCCCGCGACGGTCTCATCGGCTCCTGACGAGCCGACGCTCTCATCAACTCAACCTCACGCTCGTGAGGTCCCACATATGCACATACAAACAAACAGAAGATAGCATCAACATCCATCTATACATAATACATGGTCATACTATCTCAAATATCAACATATCAAACAAATCACAAACATACCTCGGTGGTCAAAAACATCTCCTGGAGGTAACACCATATCCGGATCACCCCGGAAGTCTACCCCACAATATGGATATTGCAGTATGATCTGCGGCATCTGCCTCCACACCTGTGTAGCCTCAACCGTGAAAGAATGTCCACCCTCACCACCACCATGGCGCATCAAAATCATTGACCACCGCCTTAGTCGCAGCTCTCGCACACTAGGTGCACCCAATAAAACTCTAGGGCGCAACATCGACACCCTCTCCAAAAATCAGGC
The DNA here is from genome assembly GCA_009831015.1 of Picea engelmannii. Lineage (NCBI taxonomy): Eukaryota > Viridiplantae > Streptophyta > Pinopsida > Pinales > Pinaceae > Picea > Picea engelmannii. Next base: position 491,925 of record ML782972.1, read on the forward strand.
CACCAAGTTGGACCCAAAGGCAAAGTCCCTTGAGTTCGCAGTCCAACACTTGTGAAGATACCCTACCATCTTAGCATGCATCATCAAACCCTAGGAAAAATTCTCTCTGGCCAGTTCCCTCCCCATAATCCTCAGCTAACCACCATTGATCCGCTAAGTCGTGAGGGACCCATATACCCCCACAATCATCGCTGCTACACAGAGATGAACTAAAGCATCCATAGCCCCAATACTCACTATGGAGCCTGACATGAATTTATCCCTCGAACAATACCTCCGGCCCAAGGTAGCTAACTGCACGTCCCCAGGTAACACTGGCTCCGCCGGTAGAGGCATTCCCCGAAAAGGGAGACCAGTCAGAAAGTACACATCCTCCACCACAGTGAAGGCTAGTTGCTCTCCCCACAGCATAAAACAATACAGATACGGACTCCACATCCAGATCAAAAACTGAAGAAGATACTCATGAGCCCGTATTAAAGGGCACTTGAAGAACTTTAGTAGCCCACAGGCTACCAAAGTGGCACGAACTGTCGGCTCCCCAATAGTCACGGCCTCCCTCAGTTGTGACCAGTCCCGCTCTCGCCAGTGGACTAACATCGTCCCAATGATCGCCTGCAATCAGATAATACAGTCCTAGATCAACCATCTCATATACAAAACACATGAAAATCTCCAAGAAAGATGAGTTTTTGCACCCATCAGCCTTGCCTCCAAGGCGCGGTTGTTTAAACCCACAGGCGCGCACACATGTGCGCTTGTTCACCCCATAGGTACACACACATGCACGCCTATTCATCACACATGCATGCACAAATGCACGAGTCTCTGCCATACAACGACGCCTTCAGGCGCCCCTGTCACGTACACAGGCATGCATCACAACACGCCTGTCCGCTACACAGCTGCTCACCCATGCGCGATTGTTTAGCTAATAGGCACGCATACAATGCACGCCCTTTTTCCTGTTAGGGTGCACCCGTGCACAGGTTATCAGAGAACATGCACACACACATGCGCGCATATTTCTGGATTTCCTGTGCACTGGGAGGCCCACACCCACAAAACCCCCTATACGACCCTCCGTACAGGCCCTGCCTAGAAATAGGAAACCGAATTCAATGCAGGATGATAATACCACTAAACTGAAGCTCATTGGTCCTAAATCGACTGCCTCGTTCTCCTGGAATCTCCAAATCTCCTCTGAATATCTCTCGTCCAATCACTCTGACAACAGGTACAAATGAGGTGGCAATGTGGGCCCTACAACTATATATGGGCCTTTCCGCCAAACTTCCAAACACCATTCTGGGAGCTTCGGGTGTCCATTTTTCGATCCATCTTTAGCCACGGGATCAACATCCCGTCATCTACATCAAGACAGTCCCCGTCTAGGTATGCATGCTCATGTTCAAAATTATCAAATAAATGCTTGTATGTTCGATTCTCTTCAGATATTGTTCAAGTCGGGTATTTGGTTTTCATGTGTGCAGGTGCTTGGTCATCATACATCAACACAACCCCTTTAGGTATATAATCAACACTAACATGTAATCATTCCCTCTGAATCTCAATTGCATCTCCAGTCACACCCTCTGAAATTTGCCTTTAGGATCCCCATACCCGGTTCTGCAGTACCGCCACCTCCATTACATTTTGGGTACTATCACTCGGTAGCACTTTCCCCCACATGAGTTGTCCCATTCATAGTACCCCTTGGCACTTTGACACTCATGTTGTTTTTTCAAAACCTTTAGGGATGGGAGTCCTGATAATTTTACACCATGTCGTGAATCAGCCACATACTCATTCTCCTCATTTTGCTAGCTTTCCCCATGGAATCCCATGGTTATCTCTTCAAGGTTCTCTTTTGACTGCACCTCTGCAGTATCATTAACCCTCCATTTCATCCACAATCAATTTTCCCATCCGCAAATTTCCCTCCATTTCATCTACCTCATACAGAAACTCACCCATGGGGCCCCCAACCTCCACCAGTTCTCCAAGAAAAATGCGCCCTAACTGGCCCAACCATATTACATTAGGGCACCCGTTTCTGTATTTGTACAATCATCCCAAATTATTCTTTATAAATTGTAAAAAGCCTTTGTTTCCAACATTTACATATCTTTTTGTCGTCACCTTTGGTGAACTTCTTCCCTTTTTGGCAAACGCAACCCATGTCGCCCTTGGTTGGGGCACTCCTTATCATCTACTCCTATTGACATCATCCATATACTCCGAGTATCCCACAAGCCACCTACCTCTACTCTCCGAGTTCGTTCACTTTGTCCCACCTCTGGCACAACTTATCCCACGTCTTGTTGTCCCTCTGACACTCGACCTAGTTGAACGGTTGTGGCCACTTATACTTCGCATATATCCCCAACCAAGGGTAGTCTTGAGTCTTCATACATCTTGATTTCGTCCATGTAACTCCTTAGTTCCTAACCTCACCTAGTAGATTTCACGAAGCCCTTTGCTTCTTAGAGTTGCGTCCCCCTTTTTGTCGACATCAACACAATTTCCAGAAGGGTGATAGTATCTTAACTCTCATTACCTTTCCAATGAGAGGTCTCAGATGGCACAGAGAGAACCATAATTGCTCCCTGCTGTCGTTGACCCCCGTAACATTCGACTTCAACACTTTCTCATGTTACGGTGGGTCTTACTTTGCGACTATTGCAATTATTTCTTATATATTTGCCGAAGACCTCAGAACTTGGCTGGGCTATCAATGCCTACAGAATCCGTGATACTTCTTACAGGTGTTATTGACTACTATTCAGAGCATGTTCCTCCTCAGAATTGTCTTCTGCCTTTATCAAAATTGCCCCTAAGGGCACTGCAATTGTCTACATCAACACACCATTTCAGTTACTATACAACACCATTCTTTTTTGAGTTACATGACACGAGCATGGGGCATGCCCGCCTCGTTTGTACACAATTTATTTTTACACACCTTATGGAAGGTGGGGTCCTACAGGTTCCCTTCTCCCTCCAACGGGTCACTCTTGATACTCTCACTATCACTCTCTCTTACAACGAAACTCTCAGTAGAAGAAACATTGATGAATTTTGGCTATACATATTGATCTGAAATCGGATCCAAAAGCCTGACAGAGCTTGAAAAATGCTCAAAAATGAAAGTGCTCAGAATTCGACAAAACCAACGCCATTGTGTCCGTCTCATCTTCCTGATTCTGGCAGTATATTTACTTTGTCAAACAGGCTATGTATGCGAAAGTTATTGCATTCTGATCGGAAGCCCAAACAGGTAAAAAGTCAAAGGTCAACTGGTCAAAAAGTCAATGTTGATGACATCAGCATGATGACTATGCAGGAGATGATGTGGCACTCTCTGGATGATGGTGATTGGGCAGGTTCACTGACAGGGTAGACATGTGGCAGGCAACTGGACTAGTCAATGGTTGACAAGTGGCATTAATCCATCGAATGAGGAGATGCCACGTGGCCCAGTCATGGGCAGCCACGTGGCACCCAGTCATTAGTTGAAGTGGCATGTTTCAAAAATTGTTTTGGGGTCCATGGGATTTGAACCCACGACCACCACCAAGCCCAACAACTTAAGAAATGGTCCTT
>ML782972.1:497284-507833 GCA_009831015.1 Picea engelmannii
GGTTCAAAGAAAAGAAGGGAATGCAAACAGTGGCAACGACATCAAAACCCACAGACTTGGGATCGGATTCAGGTGATGAGTCAAAGATCTCATTGGTTGGTATGACAGGTAAAAATGGTGAAGATATTGATTGTAGAAACAAGCTGTTTCATATAAGAGTAATCATGCGACACACTAAGATAGACACATTAATTGACAGTGGATCTCAATCTAATCTAATCTCTGAAGAATTGGTTAAGCAATTGGGATTAAAAACACAAACTCATCATAAGCCTTACACACTTAAATGGGTAAGCAATCATCATCAAATGCACATAACAAAACAGTGCACAATCAAATTTGCAATTTCATCTAAGTATGTGGACGAGGTAACTTGTGATGTTGTGTCGTTAAGAGAATGTGGAATGATCTTAGGTAGTCCATACTTGTATGATCGTAAGGCAATCTTCTACAGGACAAAGAATCAATATCAATTCACTAAAGCAGGTCATGATTATGTGGTTCATGCTCATCATGTTAAAGAAAATAAAACACTTCAAACAATGGAACAATTAACGAACGCAGTGCAAGCATGCAACAAACCATTAATTGTTTCGAATGAAGTAATTGATCTTAAGCAAGAACAAGACATGGTTGTTGAATGGAAAATCAATCATAAGTTGCTTCAAGATAAGCTCATGTCGTGTAGATATCTAAAGTATATCAGCTCATTTGCAGTCGTCTTTTTGATGTTGACATTAGTAATATTTTCTACATGGATGATAGTGGCTTTAGTAAGATGTAATAGGGTTCAAATGGCTAACAATATACTGTCAGTCGTCATGATTGTGTTACAGTTGATCTTGATGAGACAGGTGCACAGGACAGAGTTCAGAGACAGAGAGCAAGCCGGGTGGCCTATCCCAAGCTTGTCGACTGGTCAGTAACCTTTTGGGGACCAAAAGGTCTTACTGTGGGGAGGTGTGATCCAAAATCGGATCCAGAAGCCTGACAGGGCTTGAAAAATGCTCAAAAATGAAAGTGCTCAGAATCTGATGAAACCAATGCCATTGAGTCCATCTCATCTTCTTGATTCCAGCTGTATATTTACTTTGTCAAACGGGCTCTGTATGCGAAAGTTATCGCGTTCTGATCGGAAGCCCAAACAGGTAAAAAGTCAAAGGTCAACTGATCAAAAAGTCAATGCTGATGACATCATCATGCTGACTGTGCAGGAGATGACGTGGCCCTCTCTGGCTGATGGTGATTGGGCAGGTTCGCTGATAGGGCAGACATGTGGCAGGCAACTGGAGTAGTCAATGGTTGACAAGTGGCATTATTCCGTCGAATGGGGAGATGCCACGTGGCCTAGTCATGGGCAGCCACGTGGCACCTAGTCATTAGTTGAAGTGGCATGTTTCAAAAATTGTTTTGGGGTCCATGGGATTTGAACCAATGACCACCACCAAGCCTAACAACTTAAAAATGGTCCTTTACCAATGCGCCAAATTATTTCTTATGTTATAAAACCCACAATATTAAATATATTGCATGGTATTATGGCGCATAAAGGAGAGGGCTGGGGGCCAAGCCCCAGCCCGTGGTCGTGTAACCCCCCATATGAACAGGAATAAAGGGCGCGCCAATGAAGGGGGATAACGCCCATATTATAACTATAAAGTGGGTTTTTAAACTACTTTTTGGGTTTTTATTGTAATTAAGCCTATTTTTAGTTAATTTTCTCCATTTTTGGGAGTTATTGGGCATTTATGGACCCTAAATTTTAGGAGGAAGTTGGAGGTGAGCAACCAACTTCCAAGATATATAACCCAGGCCTGTTTGAGGCCATAGGGGGGCATTCAGAGCATAATTATGCTGAGGAGAAGCCAAGCCAAAGCCATTTTGAGGCAGAGAATCTTTTGAGGAGGAGACGCTGTCGGACCATTTCTGGGAGCTCCGGACGTCCATTTTGCATGCCGTTTTATTTGCATGGTTCTAGAGATCTGGAAGAACATGACCAGATCAGTCTTGTAGCCATTTGGAATTGCAACAATGTACTTTTGATCTTTTGAGCAGAAATAAAGAAGCCTCCCCCATAGAGAAAAGGCCCGGAGACGTAGGCAAAGTTGTGCCGAACTCCGTTATCAATCTGCGTGTTATGGTTTGCTGTCTATTATTTCATTTCAGATCTGTATATGTGTATATGGATTTTATAATTCCTCTTCTTTCCTCATTCTGTCACTAAGTTTCTCAAATGGTTAAATAACGCATGTAAAATTAAAACTCAACCATAAGTCATTAAAAGATCTGATGGATCAAGTACGTATGCTCCTAACCTCATCCATTAGGGGGCATCTGTTATCACTGAAATTTCGTCTGCAAATGGTTACATGAATCTAGCAGCTTCAAACAATTATGAGTTCACCCATGGACCAAAATTACCACAAAATCATTTCCAAAAGGTCCAAAATTATACAACGAGTGAGAAAATTAAGGTGTGTTATGACTACACAAGGCACGCACGCACATGCGCCATCCATAAACACAAGAAAAGAACACATGCCCATGATGCATGACTGTGGTTGCTAAAAGTCACGCACACCTGAGAACGACGCATTTATGAGATTGGTCGGCCTCCCACCCACTTCTGGTTCAGCTTCGAAGTTGATTTGACATCTAAATCTCGGCTGGATCCGATTGAGTGACTGGTCAAAGACCTAAAAATGCCCTAAACAACCCCTTTTCACACTATAAGCTAGTTGCACAATACCTCAAAGTGATGCTATAAAACAAGGCCATGGGTACACTACATTTTCAAGGAATTCATTTGCAAGGTTATGCTGCTGCTATTCTCTTGGGGAATCCTCTTTTCTCATCAAGAGTATACTAGCATCATTACATTGGGAAATCCATATCACCTCTTGAGTGGATTAGCCTAGGATTCTTTCACCATTTCTTTCAAAGTTGTAAGTAGAGCTTAGTTGTGGGGGTCCAAGAGCCCTCCCTTGGAGAAAGGAGGGACCCAAAGTCCTCTTTCTTCTTGGTGTTTTCTTTCACTAATATAATCCTTGCCATTGGTGAAATGAGTTTTATTGGTTTTTTGTTCTTATGTCCTTATGCTCAATAGTTTAGTTGTTCTTTTATTTCTTAGTTTAATTCTTAGCTTGTTCTTTTATGTTTCTTTTTCTAACCCTTTCCTTTACAGTTGTCTTGCTTAGCTAACCCAACTAAGCTTGTAAGCACCTCTATTTTTCTCATTTAGGTGACAAAAGAGGTGCAACAGATTGGCGACTCCACTGGGGAAAGGTATCAATTTCCTACCCCATTTGGGTTTTTCTAGCTCTTATTTTGGTTTATTTAACCTGCAGGTACCTTAACTGGCCCAAGAGGACCTGCAAAACATCCAATTCAAAGCTGAATTGAGAGAATTCCATCCAGAATTTTCTTCACGGCCGTGTGTCAAATGTGCGTGGGTTTATTAGCCCACAGTCACGCACGTGCGCCAAAATTACCGTGTTGTTCTGTGCACATGCGCCCAAAAGTTTGTTTTAGTTTGCGCATAGGCTCTCAGTGCGCCTCTGTCTACTCTGAGACCTGCACACCTGTGCAGAAAAATACACATTGTAATCTTTTTTGTGATTTGGGGAAGGCCCCTAGCCTTCTTAAAAATGTTTTCATGCATGTTGTAATCTGCACCACACTTAGTTCCCTCTCCATATAAAGGGATTGGTCAAAAACACATAGGCACTTAGGGGGTTTAAAATCATTATTTCCTCTTTTTCTTTCATTTTTTCCACATGGATGGCTCACTTTGACTAAGAGTATAAGTTGGAATCATTTGTAATCACATAAGACTTGCATTGGGACTAGAAGTTGGATAGCAATCGTTTAGTATGCTCTTCTCTCACGCTTCAAACCGACCTTGAGAATTAGAAAAAGGTTGTAGGACAATTTCATCTCCCTTAAGAAGACTAAAACCTTTAGGAGAGGACAACAACCCCCTTGGAACTCCTCTTAGTTTATTTTTCAAACACATCTCAAGATTGTAACGGGCCCATACATGTCCACATGCTACAAAGATAGGATAGTGTTGAAATTTACTTTCTTAGATTAAATCACTAGGAAAGTTTAAAGGTTTTGTAACTGGCCCATACATGCCCACATGATCACAATCTAGGATAGTTTCAAATCTTTCTTAGATTAAATCACAATAGGGAGTTAAAGGAATAGTAAAGGACCCACATGTCCACATGCTAGTTTCCTAGGGACTTTTGAATTACGTAAGGTTGTACCAAAGCCATTTAGTTAATTAGGTAATCAACACTTGTAAGGACCAAGCAAAGTCCACATGCAGCAAGGTGACACCTAATTCATTAAAACATTGGCACACTTTCACTCATTCACACACAAAAGTCACTTATCATTCACATAGTTTTCATCTTGAAACGTGGAGGTCAAAGTAAGTTTCCTCCAAGGGGATTCTGAAACACCCCACCCTTTTCTTGATGAAACTATCCACTCCCATTTAATTTCAACGAGATTGGCTCACACCCCCAATCTCTCAAACAAACCACATCTAAATTTTTTCTAAAAACTCACTAATTTTCCCTCCACAGGAGGTGCCAAAAGAAATTTGTTAGTCTAGGTAGGATTTCGGGGATAGGCATCCAAATAAATCCCCGTTATCTGGTTCTCACATTGTCAAAACAATAAAAGTTATCAAATAGGGAACCGAAAATCCTCCAAGTGAAGTGTTCCTAACACCATAAGGCAGGGATATACTCGTGAAGGGTCGAAGGCCAAGGTCCGGTTGTTCTGTGCATCCCCCCTTGAGGGACCCACCCCTTGAACGGGATCCAGTCTATGGCCCATTTCTTAGGCTGAAAATCTAAATGTTGCAACTTTGACCGAGGTACCCAGTGACCAAATTTTAGGACATCTACCCAGGTGGAAATTGTGGGATGCAATTGCACCTTTATCGGATTTTGTGTGGCTACTGGGAAATATCGCCAGCTCTTTCAGGATATTCCCCCTTTACCCCTCATTATAACTGATTACTTTATCCTTCACTAGTTTTTATTCCGGTGACTTCAGACCCCACTGTTGAGTACCATTGGAAGGTCTAGTGCTATTTGAGATGAAGGACGTTACGTCTTTTAGGACATGAGAATTTGTTTTAATTGATGCCCCATGTGGACAAAACCCACTTATCAACATATATGCTTCTTTTTCAAAATAATTTATGATGCACTTCTGATTACATTTGATTTAGATATATATCGTGAAAAGTTCAAAAAATTGCAGCAAATGCTCTTGTTTATTTATTGCTCTCAGCACCATCCGCACACATCCACTCAGCTAGTCGGACATCATAGGGGACCCACAGAACCCCCGTCATTCCAGACGCTTGCTAAACCTCCCTCCTATTTTAGGGGGAGTTACTAGTCTTGCCAACTCATAGACCCCACCTTCTCACACTCCTGTGAGTGCCACTATCTTAGGATCATCTTTTCTTGGTTCCACCTTACTTGGGTCCACTTCCCAAGGGCCACCGTCCACTTGCTCTCCTTTACACGGAAGCGGGGGGCTAACTTCCTCTCAAGGGGGAAGTACCAACCCACCTAGCCCCCCTCAAGGGTCAGGTTCATAGAACAGCCACACCATGGCTGGAACTAATCCTCCGCCACCACTCCAGATGCCATATTTGGCCTCTCTTAACATACCAGATCTAAGAAAACTCACAAATGACCCTATATTGCATGACCCCATATGGCCTGCAATTCCCACCAAACTACCTTCAGATATCCCCAAGTTTGAAGGAAAGGAAGGGGATGAACCTGCCAACCATGTCATGACTTTCCACCTATGGTGCTCTTCCAACAACATTATGGATGATTCCATCCGACTACGATTATTTCAACGCACACTCACTGGCCCATCAGCCAAATGGTATGTAGATGAAAAATCGGGGTCCCATGCGACTTTCAAGTCTTTGGCCAAAGCATTTTTGACCTTATTCCAATAACCAATCTTCCATGACAATGGTCTTTAACTACTCTCTAATTTTAAACAAACCTCAACCACCCATATCGCTGATCACATTCACAAGTGGCCTCGACGACGTAGTTTGTGCAAAGCCGAAACCACCAAACAACATTGTCTTGACTGGTTTCTCAGATCACTGTCTCTCTCCTCGGTAAAGATGTAGCTTCCACCTTCCCTCAATCAGAAGAAGAAGCCATCAGTAAGGCTCAACAATATGACCTCATCTATTCACAATCAGGGTACTTGTACACAGTACTTCTTGACCTCCCAAAACTTGTTCCATTCAGCCAAGACAAACCCAGGATGTCTCCCTCAGTAGACAGATTGATTGGTAATACCACACACCATAGTCCACAACCCCAACAACCACCAATGTATGGCACACCTCAATATCCACTAGCATATGGGGGAACCTCTTATTACCCTCCCCCCCCTTATCAACAACCATACCCTGTTTCTCTTCCTCCACCCTTCAGTGGGCCACTGTTAGCAGCCATAATACACCCACCTATCCAAACAAGTTTTGGTACTCCATCTACCTCAGCTTATACTCTAAGTACTAGCAAAAGCGCCATGCCTTCCTATGTACCTTATGGATCATTACCCCCACATAATCCGTACTTTCCATTCCTTGGTCCTCCACAGCCCATGGCTCCCCCACACCCTCACACTGGGGTGAATTTTGTTCAACCCTCTCCCTTTCAACAATATAAAATTTTTGAACAGTTGAATACGAAAAATCCAACCCATTAGTCGAATAATGCAAAAAATAAAGGAAAAAACAGGAACAATAGCAACCCAGGTCAAGGCGAGAATCACCCCTAACAGAACCAACCTACTTGGGGCAACTAGAATCAAGGGAATCAAAACCCCCAGGTGGGCAATAACAACAAGCGTCAAGGGAAAAATAACAATAATATTAGAACCACCTTCCCTTGTGCCCTTTGCGGTGAGTTCGGTCATTATACTCATCATTGCCCCCAAATCGATGATTTTAAACGGATGAAAGACTCAAGAAGTGTACCACATCCTCCAGCACCGCCTGCCCCTCACCAGGTCCCACAACAATACGTGCAACAACCACCCCCAGCCATGCTGCAAAACCCCATTCCACACCAGGGTGTGATGAACACCCAACAGGATATGCAGCCTACCCCACCACAGTTGGGACAATATCTCAATCCAAACAATCCCACAGATCGTACTATGCTCCTCACCAGTGAGGAAGAGGTCCTTCTACAAACACATAGTCATCAATACCGGGCACCCACCGAGTCTCCTCCCATTCCCCCAGAAACAATCCCAACACCAACGGGACCCCTGTTGGTGATTCCTTTCCCTAACACAGAAACACCTCTTTGTATCCCTCACATCCCATTGCACAGAAATGTCCACAACCCGCAGGCTAGGGCGGCTCATAATTACAGTTTGGTCGATGACTTAGCACAATCCCTGGTTTCCATGTCAGTCTTAGAAGTCCTTCAAACTTGTCCCACTCAGCGGAAATCATTAATTTTCACCTTGGGGGCAGTCAACCCCGAGGATACTCAACTCATCACATTTGATCTCGACAATGGAGAACCTCGCCTCCCCGCTCTAATCGTTTTTCAAATCCCAGTGAAAATTTGGAACATTATAGTTCATCGGTGCATCATCGATGAAGGTGCATCCACATGCATTATGTCCAAGTCTGTATGGCAGAAACTTGGTTCCCCTGAACTTATACCATATGCCATTACCTTAAGATCTTATGACGGATGACCATCTTCTCCTAAAGGGCTCTTCCAAAATGTCCCTATAGAACTTGGGGGTAAGACCATTCTCATCGACATTGAAATCATCGATGCCCCACTCGATTATAATATCTTGTTTGGTCGTAGCTACATGTACGCTATGAAGGCAATTTCCTCTTCTGTCTTTCGAACCATGATGTTCCCCCATAACGGGAAGATAATTACAATTGATCAAGTCTCACATTATGAGCCTAACCCTTCTACCAACATCGATAACATTCTCCCTCTCATTCACACGAATCTTGAAGCATACCCACTCATCGAAATGGGTCCCAGAATTTTCAAAGACCCATCATTGTTAGGAACTTACCATGGTGCACCACCTCTCCTTCATCCTTCCAATCAGGTATGCATTGTATTGTCCAAAGGAACTGACACGGAGGATACTCTTCCTCCTAGGGAGGATTCTATCATATCTGACGTCCCACTAGTCGCAGATCTCCCCCCTCATGAGCCCCTTGTGAACTCGTCGACTCCACCAGTTCACGATTTCACCTCTCCCCAAGGCCATATCGTAGTTTGGGAGACAGTTCCCCAAGCCATTACTCAAATCCCCTTCTTCTACCCTCCACCAGGTGTACAAGCTTTCCAAGTAGCCGCAACGCTTACCCTCCTTAATATGGTGTTGGCAATTCATGTTTGGTATTTACATCCACCAAAGATGGTTCCGCAACCATCCCTTCCCCCCCAAATGGAAGGAATCCAAATGACGATTCCCATACTCACTCCCACCATACCCTCTACACCCCCACTCACTAACCTCCCTGCCACAGTTGGGGGCAGGAAAAAGAAGGAGCCCACAACTCCACTCCCCCCATGCATCCAACCTCCTTGCATGCTATGTGAGAAAGATGGACACCCAACCAGCAAATGCCCATCTCTACCCGAGTTACGTAACCTAATTCAAATCAATCAAACACCATCACCACTCGTCACTGTAGCAAGCACTGTCATTACCTCCCCTAATGTAAGTAGCAAAGGGTTGCGAACCAAATTTGCTTGTGACATATGTTCTGAATATCGCCATTATACACACCATTGCCCAGTACTACCTCAATTCTGGCAGACATTAGTCACAGTACACCAAATCTTCCAACACGAACCCAATCCAGCTACATCATCCCTACCAAACATCACTGACATCCATTATGTCATGACTTCATTCAATGAACGTATGAGATTCCCTTGCTCTCTATGCGAATCCTTAGATCATTTTACATACCAATGCCCTATGATCATTGAATACAGGCAACGCCAATCGACCTTGATTCAAATTCCTACACCCCCTACATAATCGATGATTAACCTTACCTCATCACTAGAGATTCTTCATATCATTTCTCTTGAACCAAAGGCACTCCCTATTCTTTCATGGTTCTTGTCACCGTGTGGTTGTCTTGGATGACTTATCTGAGAGAGTGATATCGGTGATTGTCACCATGTGGTTGTCTTGGATGACTTATCTGAGGATTTACCCCCAAATCCCCCCAATTCTCTCGTTCATTTCCCTACGGAAATTATACATCCAACTACCACTGGTATTCCTCAGTACCTCGATATTTGGTTTATGTCGAGCGAACCATCACAATCTCATTGTGTTGTTCCCCTTGCTTCTTCATCCCTAAAAGACAACCACATGGTGACAATCACCGATATCACTCTTTTATATCCCTTGTATTCCCACCAATTCCACTGTGACAAGGACATACTCAAAGAGTTAAACACCCCCAACTACCCATGGGATGCGCTACACCACAGAGCGCTCTTCTTTCCACAGGAAGCCTTCATGCCTCCTAACCAACACCCCATATATGCAGTCGAAACCAAGGATTTTATCCCATCAAGGCATATCGACTGGTTCAACAACCCCATCCTGACCCCTGATGCTTTTGAAGAAGGCAACATGGCCAACATTTCCCCGACCATCAAAATTGATATTTCCATCAAAAATGGAGTTGTCGAGGAAATCACCATTGGCGCCACATGCACTCCCCAAGAAATCACCGCCTATAAATTCCTCTTCCAAGAATATCGGGATATTTTTGCTTGCTCATACACAGAGATGCATGGCCTTGATCCCTCTATTGTCGAACATCGCATCGACACCTGGCTTGATATTACATCGGTTCGTCAAAAACAACGACCGCTACAGCCATCCAAAGCAACGGCCATTAAAGCCGAGATTGAAAAATTACGTGTGGTTGGGTTCATCTACCCCATCGCCTATACCTCATGGGTTTCCAACCCTATACCCATTAACAAAAAATAGGGGACTATTTGTGTCTGCACGAAATTTCACGATCTCAATCATGCATGTCCCAAAGACAACTTTCCAATGCCTTTCATCGATCAAATTATCGACTATTGCGCAGGCCATGAGGCTCTATCCTTCATGGATGGTTTCTCTGGTTATAATCAAATCCAAATCCATCCTGCATCAATACAAAACCGTATTCACCACCCCTTGGGGTAATTTTGCATATCGTGTCATGCCTTTTGGCCTAAAGAACACTGGCGCAACTTTCCAATGGGCTATGACATACATTTTTCACGATCTAGCTCATATCATCCTCGCATACTTGGACGACCTCACTGTAGAAAATCCAGGAACTATCAACAGTCTTCTTGGTCTGTCTTTGACCAAGCTAAGACACTAAGTTTCTCTGCTGTTATAAAATGGTTTTCTGCTGTTTTATGACAGCCAACTGTAGTTTTGTTTTGCTGATATATTA
>ML782972.1:526127-565838 GCA_009831015.1 Picea engelmannii
TGAATGGTTGTAGGTTAAATATCTTACTTTTATGGTTACATTGTTGCTATTTTGCTTAATCATTGAAACCCTAGGGAGCAAGCACACAAGTAGGTCCTTGCTTCATGTCCCCATGATAAAAACTTGTTTAGCCATTTGATTAATAAGAATATAGCCTAGCCATTGCTACACTAATTCTTCTTTTTTTGAGTTAGATTTGAAACATAAATTGAAGAAAGAAGACGTCCTAGGACTAATTAACTTTACACCTAGGTTTTGACTCTTAGGGTTTGAAAAGCCTTGGCCCTACAACACTTTTCAGCCCTAGATTTATGTTTTGAAGCTAGCCGTTTTTGCCAAAGAGTTCTAAGGAAAGAGGGAGGAGCATGAGGCCTAGCTTAAGCTACACCAGAATGAGCCTCCTCCCCTTAGGGTTTTGACTTCATGGCCCTGCCATTGTAGCACCATTAAGCCTAACTCTCTCGTCCTTAGATTTATATCCTTCCAAGCCTTTAGCCTTACTCCTTGACTCCATTTACCCTAAGGCACTAGTCTAAAAATGCAACGTGAGCCTTTTGTGTTAAAACAACCTTCTCAAAACTATTAAATTGAAACCCTAACTAACCCTAGCGACCTACTAACCCTAACTCTATGATGACATCATGCCTCTCTTGAACTCATGTTTGGCATAAAACGTTGTGGCTTTGTCATCTAGCAATAGACTTTGAAGTATTGGTTATTTTCATTGGCCTAATTATCAAAACGTCCATCTCATAGTCTACCAAAACTAACCTAAAATAGGGTTGACGTCACCTTTAGTAGTATAGTGACGCAACGACATTATATGTGAGCAGATTTATGGTATTTAATGCATTGTGATAATTCAAGGATTGATATTGAACATTGAATGCTTTTATCATTTTCTATTTATTGAAGAAGTAATATTATAAGCCATAGCCTTTATTGCAATCATTGACTTCGTCAATAATTACATTTATTCATGCTCATGTGTATTTTGTGTTGATAGTCATTGACAATTGAAGCACTAACCACTGTTTGCACATTTTAGTTTTATCATTGTCTTGTCTCGCAAACAGGTGCCTTTTCAGTGGAATACCTTCTCTTTGACTATCCTTCTTGGCAGTAATCTGTGAAGGGGAAAACCTACTTTCACCTTTGAACCTTAAACCTTTGATCTTTTTCCCTTCAACACCCCAGATTACTAGGGACGTCTCCCTTGGGATTAGCCACCCTGAATAGAAAGAGCCCCCCATCGAGGTGACAGTGGGTGGGGAAGCTCCTGTTACGCCAGTTTGGTCCCTACTTTCAAGCTACCTAACCTACACTACAAACTGAGTGATAACAGTCACCATTATGTTATCACCTTATAATTTCCTAGGTTGAGGAGGAAATTGACAAGGGTAACCAAAAACCACTTGGATTCAAGGACCTAGCCATCCAAGACTCAGAGAGGGATCTCTCTATCATATTTATATTTGTTTGAGTATGGATCTTAGGCTAGTTATGAAGATAGAAGATTTGTTTTTTAAATGGTTTCGTTGGAGTAGGAGAAAAAGTCCATTGGGCAATGGGGTCAAAGAGATCTAATCCAATCAAAGCAGGGTCTACAGGGGAGCTTACAAGGAAAGGTAGGCACTGTGATGGATCCTTTAAGGTTTGGTAAATGGTCAAGAAGAAAAAGGGATGGAATTAGATCATAACAGGGCAGTTAAGAATCCTGTGAATGACCTTAAGGCATAAAACATTGATATTTCTTTAAATTGGGAACAGGGTGTTTTTAAACAAATCTTGAGCTTGACTCTCTTTAAAACAATATAGAAAAGAAACACATATGAAAAACAGAGAAAACATAACTACAGTGAGAAATAATTCACCAACATAATGACACAGGAATCCTGTAACTGTAATATTGTTTTGATAGACTATGGCTCTGTGAGATGATTACAACAATGAACACTTGTTTTCAGTCGTCCAACTCCTCCATACTTCAAAAACAAAAGTATTTATAATTTTATTAACATCGAATCCTGTCATAAATGAGCAGGCATAAATCCAGCTAAATCTAAACTAAATAGATCTAAGATTACAGATAAACAAAAATTATGTGGATCTGCTCGATTCTTCAGAGTCTAATTAAATAGGAAGTAGTTGATGATTCGTTTTCAATGCATGCTACATTGTTGGCCTCTTGATGTTGACTGTGGCCACCTATGAAAACATCAGGCGATTTAATCTGAGAATGGTTAATGGCAGGTTGATCCTCAGTTGTCGGGTGTCGCTGGTGCAAAACACTACAGGCGGACGTGAATGAAAGCAATGATGACTTGGAGATTTGATTGGAACAAGATTCACATGATGTAGTGGGAGATCAATGATCAGGTGGGATAGTGCATATAGTCGAGATTGGGAATGAGTGGGCGCAAGTATTCAGGAGATGAAGTGTAATGAGAGGTGACGTGTAAGGGAGAGATAGGCGCGGAGGTGATGTGGCAGGGGAGTTTGATGTGGGGGTGAACGAAAGTATTAGTGGAGATGACATGGAGCATTATTGGAACAGGTGTCAGGAGGCGAGAGGGTGAGAAGTAAGAGTGGAAGGGAATAGGAGCACAGAAACGTGAAGACAGGTGTGAGTGGGAGCGAGTGGTGGTATTGGGTGAGTGGTTAGTGGTTAGCTTGGAGGGGGGGGTAGGTGGTAAGTGGTAATGAGATGGGGGGGTTCGAGTAAATATGGGAGTGACATGTTATGGGGGCCCTGTGCCGGAAATACCACTAGATCGGAGGTGTCTAGGTATCTGCTGATATCCATTGATTTGGGTGTGCCTAGATCAACCGTCGAGATTAGCGCGCATTTTAACCATAACACACCAAAACGTCAAATTACCCATATGCTTAGGATATAAAATATATATTGTGGGTTTTTAGCTCTCCTTTCTTTCCTTTTTCACCAAGGGTTCGAAAACACACCAATTTAACTCATTCAAAGGTCATTTTGATTGTGCAAACCCTAGCCATTTTCTTTTCCTTTCGTAAATCATAGGCAGAATGCCATGTGATTTACACCATAAACTTTCTGAAGGTGAAATCCCAATCACTGTCTGATTCCTATGAAATATAGGGTTATAACATGTTGCTCAAATATCACAACCTTATTTTGGGAGGCGACCTAAATTTTACCACTTCAAACAGAGAAGTGTGGGGACCCAACGTTAGAATTGATCCTTTACATCTATATTGTATCCATATGATACAAGATTAAGGGCTCGTGGATGTCGAGCCTATAAAACCACTTCCCACTTGGAGAAATGGTAGGGTTAGACATGAGTTCATCGCTAAGAGATTGGATCGCTTTCTGATAAATGAAGATTTAGCACTAAGAGGTCTCAGATACAGATCTTGGGTGAGAAATATTAAAATATTTTATCATATTCCAGTGATACTCCAGTTGGAACAAGAAAAGGAAAAGTTATGTTATCCTTTTAAATTTAATTTTGTATGGCTGGAGGAACCAGATTTTGTTAACTTAATGAGATCGAATTGGAATGGATTGTTTGGAACAGAGGTTTTAAATCCTATGTATTCACTGGTAAAAAAAAATCAAACTACTTAAGTCTTTGGCAATTAGATGGGAAAGAAGGAAAAAACTCTTAGCAAAGGAGGAATTTGTGCAACTAGAATTTGAATTAGACACACTATATACTGATTTTCCCGGGGGATTTGAGAAGGAGGAAGACAAATTATTGTTACTATAAAAAGAAAATATGAAACTATTTCTACTGAACCAGGAGGAGGAAACTTGGAGACAAAAGAGAAGGATAAACTGGCTTGCTTCAGGTGACATAAATACTAAGTTTTTTCATGCTTATGCAAATTCTAGAAAACAGGCCAATGCAATCTGGGATATTAATAAGGAGGATGGATCAATGGCCATAAGTAAACAAGAACTACAAAAGGAATCCATTG
Organism: Picea engelmannii; assembly: GCA_009831015.1. Classification (NCBI taxonomy): domain Eukaryota; kingdom Viridiplantae; phylum Streptophyta; class Pinopsida; order Pinales; family Pinaceae; genus Picea; species Picea engelmannii. Next base: position 530,088 of record ML782972.1, read on the forward strand.
GATATTTTCAACATATCTTCAAGGCTTGAGAAAATCTCACTATATCCAATCAACTAGCAGTTATTAGGACTTATCCGAGGATTTTATCAAAGGGAGAAGGCCTTAGAATGGATCATCCAGTTACTTTATCTGAAATTTTGATAACTCTCAAAGGTTTCACTGCATCAAAATGTCCTGGGCTGGATGGCTGGACTGTAGAATTTTTCCTAGCCTTCTTTGATTTAATGGGTAATGAAATTTTGGAGATGGTTGAAGAATCTAGGAGGAAAGGTAGGGTTACTGGAGTAATGAATGCTATATTTTTTGCCCTTATTCCCAAAAGTGATAAGCCATAATATTTTGGAGGATACAAACCAATTTCACTCTGTAATTTGGCGTACAATATCACTACAAAAATTATTGCAACCAGAATAAAAACTTCTCTTTCAGTTGGCATTTCAAAGGAACAATTTGGCTTTCTGGAGGGAAGGAAAATTATAGATGCCATTGGAGTAGAACAGGAAGCCTTACATAGTATCAAGGTAAAAAATAACAAATCATTGGTCCTTAAACTGGATATGATGAAGTCTTATGACAAGGTGGATTGGGGTTTTCTAAGGCTAGTATTATTACAGGTGGGTATGAGTTTAGAAGCTACAGACTGGATTATGGGTGTTGGCGCGGAATTGATCAGACCAGGGTCCTTCTTAGGTTACGAACAAAAGGTACCATTTAGTCTAGAGTGCTCACATTTTCATCTCCTCCAAAGAGAATAAGTCTCACCTGAAGCGCAACCAATACAAAAGGATAGGGAAGGGCAAGGAGAATACTTAGGTGGGTTCCCAAAACCTTCAAGATTCACCATAATCTTGTGCAAGACACGCTAACTACAGAACATATCAGAGCTCATACACATAGGAACTAAAGATAATTAAGTTGCGAAAAGAATTCATACAAAGAAACATCATATGAAGCTTATCAAACACAAAGGAGTACTGTAAAGATACGATGCATAAGCATAAACACAGATGACACATCATATTTCAAAATTTTGGATCCTTCTTTATATATTATCATTAGAACTTATTAGATACAACCTCAGAGATACAAATTAGTACTATGTTACAGACTTCTAGATCCGGACTCATCTCATAAATCTCTATTTACCCAAAACTGTATACATATTACATTTACATAACCTTTTCTCAACTAAAACCCAACAACATCCGGCTAACAACAACAAAAACCCAACCTATCCACAATAGCCGACAACAAGAACCCTTTTACAATCATATACATCTCATATATATAAGCTTATTGGGATCTTCTGGCTTTGGGCTCACATTCTTTCTTGTTATGTTGCAACTGCTTTTGCCTTGTTGGCGTTGCATTGTCCTTTTCCGCAACTAATTTCTATTACTTTCCCTCGCTCCACTATCTAGCTTCTTCTGTAGCTTGCACAACTCATGCTAAACCAAAACTGGGATTGTAGTCCTTCTTGCACAACTTCAAATCCAATAACAAAGGGCCCAACAGGCTTCGACCACAAGCCTTGACTCGCCCTCGAGTCAAGTACTTGGCTCTTTCATAGCTTCTAGGAGTAACTGTTGTTTTCCCTTGTCCTCCTTGCCCTCTTTGCTTTCCTCTTTTGATTGTTATTTCTCTTTCTCTGCCTCTTCAAACGAAGGGCCCAACTCTAAGGCCGATTTCTTGACTTGCTAAAAGCTCCCAACTTTATCCTGCCATTTCCTGGAAAGGAGTGAGGCCTCAACGACGAACTATTGGGTCACGTATGTGATACATTCCTTGGGCTTGGATGCGACCAAATAGTTCCATTCAGAGTCTTTTTTTGCATCGAACTGATGCATTTGCATGTATATTGTCTGAATGACAGGTCAAAAGTTGGGCAACTCCTTCTTGGCTACGGATTCCGCCTCAAACAGAGCATTCAACTCATTGTTCGCTTGCTGAATTTGATCGAAGTTCTGTTATTTCTCCAGTGGATCCATAGTAACTACAAATTCCTCATTCAACAACTAGATTCTAGCGTGCACATCCTCTAGAGTCTGGTTGCGCCTAGCGATAATGCTCATCCAATCGCTGACTTCTTGGAATATATTTGTGCACTCATTATCCAAATTTTATGAGTAGAATGAAATGAATACAAATTATTAAAATATGATTAACACAGAATAACAGAGATACAGTAAAACTTGTTTTTTATTCAATAAGAAAATAAGTTGAAACTGTAAAATGCAGCGGAAAACAAGCTTGTTGGAATGGTGGCAGCTTATCTCTAAGAAGAGATGTGATGGCTACGCTCATTCACAAGAAGATTATTACAATGAGGATCTGAAGGCCTTTTTAAAATAAATAGGAATGTAAAAAACCCTAGACATCCAAAAACCTAACCCTAGGAGATGAAGCACCAAAAGTCATGTGGGCCCCGTTTCGGTAAGTTAGTACATCAACTTCCCAGGGTCGTAACGTTTGCATACGATCTCCATTTTAGGCGCCCGATAGCTCGTTGGAAAGGTATAATCGAGGAAATTAATTTTGGGGGATCAATCAGAGTCTTCACCCATAATTGAGAAGTTTGATCCCGAAAAACCTTCATTTAGGCCCTTAAAATGGCCCCAGAAGTTAAAAACTGCTAAAAATAGTAAATTGCCAAAATTGTCAGAAAACTGTTTTGAGCGAGTTGGGAAAGGTGGGTGGCCACCGATATCCACCTAAATAAATCCTCCCTCTTTAGGAAGCAATGGTATCCATTACATTGAATTCCCTCATCAGATGATGAAATTTCTGCTGAATTTGGCCCCGGGTGAGCCACTTGCCTTGGTGCAGGAGTTGCCTTGCTTTGACGACTCGATAACGCTGGATCCTTTTTTGTCAAGTTCCTTTGATCTGTGTGTCCACAATATGATCACTGGATTCATGTTGCATGCAGTCAGTGTTGATATCTGTTGGTGTCAGCTACTCTACTATCTTTGAGGTGTCCAATAATGGTGGGAAATATGGCCGAATGAGAGCTACATTGAAGACTGTGTGCAGGCCAAGGAAAGGGGGAATGTTGAGCTCAAAATAATTTGCAACCACAACCTTGGTGATGGTGTGCGGACCATAATAGAGTGGGTGAAGCTTCATATGGGGCCCTGTAAGGTGTTCTTTATGCAAGTGCAACCAAACTTTGTATCCCACCTGAAACTTATGTGGCACCCGATGTTGATCATGGCGTTGCTTGTACTTGGCATTAGACTTCTGTAAAATATCCTGAATCTGTTGGTGGATGTGTTGGATATTCTCAATGAACTGGGTAGTTTTTTCAACTTCTGGTGGAGCAGGGGACGAGTCAGCCGAGGTGGTCACCAGGGGTAGTGCAACATCCATGGGGCCCATCGGTTGGAATCCCAACCCCACCTGAAAGGGGTTGTGGCCAGTTAAGCTATGCAGGGCTCGGTTGTAGCTATGTTGGACATAGGGAAGAATTGCATCCCATGTGAGGGTTTTTTTTGAATTGTACATGCGCAATATATGTACGATCATCCGATTGACGACCTTAGTTTGGCCATATGTCTAGCGGTGGAAGGTAGTGGATTTGGTGAGCTTGGTATCCAGCAGTAACCAGAGGCTCGACCAGAATGTGTTGAGGAACCGAATCTCACGGTATGAGATAATGTTTTTTGGGATCCCAAAATGTACCCATACTCGTTCAAAGAAGATCTTGGCAGTGGCTTCTGCTGTGATGTTCTTCTTGCAGGCGGCTAGAATCTCCATCTTGGAAAATCGATCAACAACCACAAAAACACAGTCATTTCTCCTCTTGGTGGATGGGAGGCTCGACATGTAGTCCATTGAGATGGATTCCCTTGGCCTATCAGGAGTAGGTAGAGGGGTGTACAGGCCCTATTTCTTAGTGTTCGGTTTGGCAATAGCGCAGGCGGTGCATGATCTGATATACTTGTCGACATCCTGTCGAAGTTTCGGCTAGTAGAAATGTTTCTGTAGTGCTGCCACTGTCTTTTAAATGCCAAAGTGTCCTGCCACCCGACTGTATTGAGATTCCCAAATCATCTTCACACGTTCGCTTGATGGAACGTAGAGATGGCCCAGATGGCACAACAACCCATCTTGAATATGGAAATTAGCGACCACTGAGTTGGCGCCCAACATTTGGTAGGTGGTGGAGAAGTCAGGGGTTGTCTCATAGAGGTGGGGCCATCTGGAGGTCTCATGGCCGCAAGAGTCTAGCACCGTGGTGAGTACCTGTTGGGCCCCACCAACTCCCCCTATAGTTTTACAAAATTTAAAGGGCCCCTATTAAAATCTTGATAATTATAATGAGCTACAGAATCAACATTTTCAAATAGTTCCATTCCTTGGATTGCTTTGAGACAAACTTAAGACATTCACTTTAATATGAGACATTTATTACAAGAGTATATGTCAAAAGTTAGAAACGAGCATAAAAATCTCAATTTAAACAAAAACGTTAATTTTATTAAATGTTTACTTTCGTTTAAATTATGATTGTGTGTTCATTATTTTTCTCATTAGCAAGTTTGACTATTTTGAATAATGTGTTCAATACTTCATCAAATAATATCTTGGTTGGTTTCTCATTTTCATGAAATCATTTGGTGATGTTAATTAATTAAATTATTTTTTCATTTTGCATCTCATTTCAAAATAATAATAATCAAAGAATTATCTATCATTTGTTTGATTTTGTAAAAAACTAAAATTAATATTTTTTCCCCATTAACTTGAAGCTTTTAGATCATATTTGAAAACAAATTAAAAATAATGTTTGTTTATAAGTTATAGTTAGTTTAAATTCATTTTTTATTTTTCTAGATTTTCTTTTATTCACAATTTTTAGGTTATTAATTTAGGTTTCTTTTTGTTTCACAGGTTTCTATTATCAAATATTTGATATGGATTTGATCATGGCTTGATTTTATTATCCAAATACGTTTAAGATGATTGATCCTAAAATAAATTTGGATTGCTACAAATAATTTTATGAGCAACAACAGATAAAATTTGGAAAGGCGTCAAGATCAGACAGATGATTTTTCAGAACTGATTGCAGCCAAACCGTGAGGAATTTGAAGAAACGGTTGAAAACCCAGAACCAAAATGGACTCATTTACCTTCCACGTAGAGATTTTCCCAAACAAATGCATGATTTGAGAGATATTTGGGACTCTTTTAGAGGAAAATTTCAGGTGGCGGAAATTAATAGTGACGCCAAGACTGTTCATTCATTTTATAAATATATGAGAAAGATCAGAGCCAAGGGGATCCAACAATTGGAGAGGAGGATTTTTATCATTTCTCTTTTGTATATTATTGCTTTTGTAAACTTTTTATTTCTTTTCAAATGGAGTAATGGATGGCTAGAATCTTTGGGAGAATGGACGAATATTTTTAAAGAAAAATATGGAATTCAGGTTGCTTAATGGCTTTTGTCCTGTGAGTAAAATGGTTTTATTTTCATTATAATATATCCATAATATTTGAATAATTGATTATGCATTGATTTAAATTAGCTTTAGTCTATTTTATCAATACATGGTTAATTATTATAATTTATATATTAATTTTTCCAATCTTTAAAGTCTATTATCCAAAAAAATTCTTCCAGGACTATAGAATGAACAAGTGATTCCAAAAAATTAATAGAACAACATAGATGCATTTTGGCTTTAGCCTTTTGTTTATAATCTTGTTATTTATGTTTTGTTAATCCTGTTACATGTGCAAGTCTGATATCTTTAGATTAAATGATCTGTGATGTGTAGGAGGTTTATATTATAAATACCATCTATCATTTGCTCCTCAAAATACAAATGTTGTGATCATATCTTCAATTTAAATAATGAGATTTATCTTTGAGTTTTAAATTGAATGATAAAATGCATAGATTGCTTCCAGATTTATCTTGCTGTAATCATGTATAATTATGAGATCACAGGTTTATGTTTGTGTTTCCTTTTCTGTCATTAAAATCTAAGCTGTCAATATATGTTCTGAATTTATTTAGAACAGTCATAAGGTTCATTGCAGATTTCTCTCTTGGACATGGCAGTTGGATGTTCACCACTCATGCAGATGGTTGGATACACCTCACTAATTCACTGACAGGATAGCTTCTTTGTATTTTTATGTCATTTACTTATCATTAAAACTAGAATGTATGGTTTAGCTTTGACTATCCACATGTTCATGTTTCATTAACTTTTTTGCAAGATTCTTTAAATTTATAAAAGAAAAACAATAAATATTTTTATGTGCTTTCTTTATCTGCTTCCTAGAAGAAATCATTTTTCACATCGATTTTCGTAAGTTTCGATTAAAACTTGCATCCTGTAAATCATGTAAATAAATGAGACTTGTATATCTTCTGCTTAAATACAACTACTATAGTTACATTTGAACATATGTACATATATAGTGTGTTTAGTAATTAGTTAGTTATTTCTCTCTTTTATTTGTTTCTTTTAGGATTCTTAGATTGGTTAACGGAGCCATTAAACCCGTCATAACGAGTTACACCAAACGGCTTGGGTTATTTAGACAACCCTGGACCAGACTCACTCTTCCAGTTGACGGACGGTCAATTTCGCCCGTCAACAGTACCGCGACTCGAGGTCGGCTGAAGAAATCAACAACTTGGTTGGTACTTCCTATTTTATAAATGATGTTGAGGTGGAACTGCTATAAGTATGTGGACCACTTCTGATGGCGGCCATTCTACAATTTTCCTTGGGTATGCATGAACTGTAGTGCCTTGTGATCAGTGTGGATGACTGTCTCCTTCCCAAGAATGAAATGTCTCCACTGGCGGTAGGCTTGCACAATGGAGTACATTTCTTTGTCCTAAGTAGGATACTTACAGACAACCTCTGATAGTGTCTCACTATGATATGCCACAGGGTGGCCGTGTTGAGTGAAAATGACACCCACAATATAGTCTGAAGCATTTGTCTCAATCTTAAAGAGATGCTGCAGGTCCGGTAATTAAATTTCTGGGGATGACCAGGATTATGCTATCAAGCAAGACAAGGATTCGACAGAGTGTTGGACATACATGGGTTTGTAGATGCAGATTGGGTTGGATATCTGGATCACAAAATATCTACAAGTGGGTATGTGTTTAACCTATTTGGAGGAGCAATCAATTGGATGAGAAAAAGACAGGTTGTAGTGGCACTCTCAATTACAGAAATTGAATACATGGAAACCACTCATGCATGCGAGTAAGTAGTATGGTTACAACGATTGTGTTAAGGTATTGGGTTGGTACAACAAGCATTAAGATTAGATTGTGACAGTCAGAGTGCAATATTCCTCATAAATAACTTATCTTATCATTTAAAGACAAAGCATATTGATGTTCAATATCACTTTGTGAGATATATGGTGGAAGACAAGAAGGTGTTGTTGGAGAAGGTTGAGACTTTGAAGAATGTTGCAGATTCATTGAAAAAGTCAGTGAGCTGTGAGAAGTTCTCTTGGTGCAGAGAATCAATAAGCATTATTGCCCTATATTGTTGACTATGTAATCCTGTGACCCCATGTATGCAAAGAAAACAACAAGTGGGAGAATGTTGGGTAGGTGTTATATTCTTTGCATGTGTGTGTGGGTGGCACATTTGATTTGACAACTATGTATGACGATCCCATCACCTATGTGGTAGACGGTTTTTTCTATTTTTAGTGGTTTTCTAAATTAATCCCGCATTAAGGGATTAGGGTTTTGGTAGCTACAGAATATCTAAAATATTGTGTATATATTGTATTGTGAATGGTGAAATTAATATAGTGAAGATTTGAGAGGCACAGTGCCAATGAAGGCTAGTTTTCTCTCGGTTAAGGGTTTCCAACGTAAATCTATGTGTACTATATGTGTGAGCTATTGATTAATTTTTGTTCTACTTAGAATCTGTATGCATTGCTTTACTTCACAGGTTTAAAACTTACAGAAACATCCAATTTTTGTATTCTAGTTGGCTTTATTTCTTCCTTTAGAAACCATATCATTTAATAGAGCCACTACACCCATCGACTCTCATATTTGAGACATAACCATCTATAACTAACATCCCATTGGTTCATTAGTGTTATCCATTGCAACCCAATGCAGTGATATGAATCCTAGTCACATTGGGTGTCTACAATGTTGATCCATTCTTCGATCAACTCAACATTACCACTTCGAGGATCATTCCATCCTTTCATGCCACCCAATGCAATGCTCTAAATCCTAGTCACGTTGGGTGTCTACAACATCGATCCATTCATTTGTCAACTTAACACTATTACTTTGGGGATCATTGCATCCTTTCATTCCACTTCAAACTTGTGGCTTATTCTTTGGATATTATTTCCCTTGGTGCCATGACTCACTACCAGTAGCATAGCTAATGGGAGTCAAATGCTTGTCACAACATGGCTCCTTGATCCGGATTTTATGAGCAGAATGAAATGAATACAGATTATTATTATTCTTAACACATAAACACAAGAATAACATAGATACAATAACAAAGATACAGTAAGACGTGTTTCTATTCAATAAGAAAATGTGTTGAAACTATAAAATGCACTGGAAAACTAGCTTGCTAGAATGGTGGTGGCTTATCTCTGAGAAGAGATGTGACGACTGTGCTCATTCACAAGAAGATGATTACAATGAGTCTCTGAAATCATTTTTACAATAAACATGGATGCCAAAACCCCAGACATCCAAAAACCTAACCCTATGAGATAAAGCACCAAAAGTCATGTGGGCCCTGTTGGGGTAAGCTAGTACATCAACTTCCCAGGGTTGTAACTTCTACATACGATCTTCGTTTTAGGCGCATGATATCCCGTTGGAAAGGTCTATTCGACGAATGCACATGTTTCTGTCAGAATCTAACTTTGTCAATAGACTTATTGTGGTGAACCCTAAAAACGTTGTTTAGGGTCTCAAAACGGCCCCAAAAATTAGGGACCCAAAAACTAGGAAAAAACTGTCAAACTAGAAAAGTGTCAAAATGAACGACTTGGAATAGGTGAGAGACCACCGACATCCATCTATATCACACCCTTACTCTTGGATCAACATCTTCCAGGTGGAAGAGACCACATGCAACATCAGATTCCATTCATACATCACTTAAAATATTTTATTTTAAAATTATGTGAAAGAAAACAATTAACATCACATTCCATTTTTACATCGCTTAAAATAATTTATTTTAAAATTATGTGAAACAAAACAAAATAATTTGATATACTAATTTTTTTAGGTTTTTCACCGAGTACTATGGTTTTTGTTGATATGCTAATTTGATATGCTAATTTCTGTAAATCTTCCTTTTCACCATTTCTTCCATTTTCAAGTTCAATTTCAATCCTTTTGCATCACGTTTTATAAGGAGAATTAATTACATTATTAAAATAACTTTCATTAAAATGTTTACTTATTACACTACCATATAACAATATGTGATTAAAATAAAGGAGATTATATCAAGCTTGTTCGTGTTCTATTTTACCTTCTCTTTTGTTTTGTTTATTAAATTGATATAAGTTATATTTAAATGCTTAATTTCTTATCATAATGTGTATAATAAAACTTAAGTTTTATTTAAATGCTTAGTTTCTTATCACAATGTGTATAGTAAAACTTATGTACATTAAGATGTAATAATTTGATCACTATGTGTATAGTTGGATGTAATAAGTTAAACTATATATCAGAGAATAGAACATATACACAAGAGAATAGAGCGTGATTTTAAATTAATACAAATTTGTGATTGAAGATAATTTTCATAGTGCTTTATATTACAAATTCTGTAAATGTTCAGCTTATTATTAAGTTGTGTATATTTCAATAACATAGTTTGATCAATTTTTTTTGTTCCAGGTTACAAATAGTGGAGAAAACCCAATACAAATTTTGTGATTGAAAATAACTTTCTTAGTGCCTTATATGACATTCCATGTAAGTGTTCAGCTCATTATTAAGTTGTATATATTACAATAACATAGTTTGATCATTTTTTTTTTTTCCAAGTTATAAAGCCTAGGAAAGCCTCCAAGTACTCCTCATTTCAAGGATGGTACCCAAGGTAAATCCTAGATTCTTCAAGGCACAAAGTTGGTCAATAACAAGGCTCAAAACTAATGTCATTTGTGAGAATTGAACCTCTGTAAGGAGGATAACAATTATTCCTCCCTACTAAAGACAAATCTAATTGACATCATAATTTTATCAATTATGTTGCTATCAAAAAAAAATACAACATGAAAATAAAAGATAATTTAATACATAAACACAGATAATCATATCATGATTTTGATTTCACTGTCTCATAAATTTAATATATAATAAATAATAATAATATTTAATTTAAATTTATAACTTAATCATCACAAGTTAAATGCACATACGATATCTTTTTCTTTGTGTAATAAGAAATCTCTACAGCTTAGTTTATAAAATTGTACATTAGCTATCGTCCCATTAAAATCAACGCACATCTCTTAGTTAACAACCTAAATTAATAAAACAAACACAATTATTTTTTAGTTCAGACAAACTGATATAGGTAGTTCAGACAAACTGATTGAGGTACTAGTCAATAGTAGTGTGTTTTACTTCTGGATATAATGGAGTGGCTTCATACAGCCAGTTAATTCAGACAAACTGATTGAGGTACTCATCAACAGTAGTGTATTTTACTTCTGGATATAATTGAGTGGCCTCTACCCCATTTGCTCCAATTTCAAAATTGGTTTGATTGCCTTGCACAAAAGTTGAGTGGTAAAGCGATAACAAAAAATCCTGTGTGTCTGCAAAAATATATTTTTTACACCCATCAAACAGTTTATAATAAAATAAAATAAATTATTAATATGGATATTATGCAGAAATGTTTGTAAATCATTCCATTTGAAATATATCATTGACAGGTGTTATAGAACTACTGACCTTGAATTGATTTGATGACCTGCTCTTCAGKTACATAGTGCTTATCAAGAGTCTTGCCAATCTTGTTCTCCCACATACCCACAAGCTCATTCACAGACAATGTGTTGGCAGGAAGCCTCATGTATAGAATCTTGTTCAAAGTTCTAGGATCATTCACTGCCTTGATTGTGTAAGTTGCAACATCTTCCCCAACCACAAACACAGCTGCATATTCACATGATTCACTCTCACATTCAGGGATATAATAAATTGGGGACAGAAATTAATAGTCCATCAAACCTTTGGCATTTCCATCTCCAAGAATGACAACTTTGTCCCTTGGAGGGGCTGTAAGGCCAGACTGTCCCAGGCTTGGAATKAAATGCYCTGCARAATAGTTGCTAGAGATATATGTGTRWGGAATGCCTTCTGCCTCAATTGTCCGACGGAYTTTGGCYTTMAGTTGGTACATACTCTTTACAGGATYCAACCCTWTTTCKTTKTCAACAACAWTCCCAAACTCAGATGGCAAAAACCTCTGTATCATCATGTAAAATATCCAACAGGATATCAGTTTTTCCAATCATTAAAGTATGATCAGGAGATTATACTATCTTTCAAGCAAAGAATTCCAATGCATTTCTGTTTCAGAGCAGCTTCTTGTACCTTGATACTTCCAACCTCTTTGATGGCTCTGATAATATTGAACTGATCTGCTAACTGCGCTGCGCCTACTGTGCAGATCACTACATCCACCAACTTAATTGCCTCCAGCAGGCTTGCATAATTGTCCAAAGATCCCTGCAGGACATTGAATTTTTTATTATGAAATCTATCATCAGGCTAATTTTTTTATGATCATAACAAGATTAATTACTAATTATGAAATCTATCATCAGACTAATTTTTTTTTATGAAATCTATGAATTTTTTTTTATTATTATGAAATCTATCATCAGGCTAATTTTTTTATGATCAGGATAGCAGTAGATATCAAAAAAATTAAGAGATTTAATGAGATTACATTGAGTAGAGTTATTCCTGAGGCCTTGAAGGACTCCAGGAGCTGGACTTTCTCAGGATTAGAAGCCTTGGAGTCCCTGACAAGGACAAATGTTGGATGGCCATTAGCAATGCTGGCTTTCACCACATACCGACCAATGGATCCTGTTCCTCCAATTATCAGAATCCTGCTGCTCGCCATCTCGTCCTCTGATCAAATGGTTTTAATTTCTGAAAATGCTGAGAATGTGTGTTGCTTTTATCTTCTGAAAATGCTGAGAATGTGTGCTCTTGACCGGCAATGGTGAAAACATGGAAAGTCATATTTTTAATTTAATATATATAAATGATAAAATAAATTTTAAATTATATATTCAATATTAGTCGGTGGAAAAAATATTAGAGAAATGTAGGGAAAATACTAGAGAAATATATAATATCATATTTATAATTAAATAAAAGGTTACATCATAACAAAGTAGTATTTAATTAAATAAAAAGTTACATCATAACAAGGTAGTATTTAGTCACGTGACATTAAATAAAAGGTTAGGTCATAACAGGGTAGTATTTAGTTAAGTGACAGTAATAGTCTAAAATTTATATTTATAGTGATCAAGTTTTGTTTATACATGATGATCATGTAATTATACATTTAATTTTTTTTTTGAGAATGTAATTTTTAAATGATAATATAATTATATATCTAAAATTTTGAATTATATCAATATTTAAAACAATAATATTTAATTAGTAAAAGTTTTAAATTAAATAACACAAATTAAATCAATAATCTTAAGTATTATAGTATTATAGATACTTTTCGTAAATATCTTTTATAACTAATATTTGACGTATCAAATTTTATATAGAAAAATATAAATACCAAACACACAATATTACTTTAATGTAACAGAGACCGATACCAAAGTTTGTGGTGATATGGAATACCATGAAAGGGACACTTATGGTTCACAGTGGTGCCGTGCGAACGAAGTCATTGTTATATTTATGATTCTGCTGGATGTGCTCGGAAAAGAAAGACTTTTTTATTTGGTTTACTGGTGTCAAAATGAGTTGTCATTTAGATGATAATTTTTTAAAAATAAAATATGATTGCATATCTTCAACAGCGTGCGCTCAAGATAAAACATTTAAGTATTCATTTATAAATTTGTTTCAGAAAATATAGTTGATAGCAAATAAAATGTTTGCTTTATTTCTAATTGTTTATTAATTATGAATCATTATTTAAATTTTTATATTTAAAAATATTTAACATAGTAGATAGAATTAATAATTATGTGGTGAATTGTTTTCAAGGTGTAGGATAGTTGTTGATGGATTGTGTTCTTAAGGTGTTTTTTGATGTTGAAGTCATCAGTTTAAAATTTGGGTGATTTTGACGGCTTAACCCATTCGAAACCCGAGGGGACAAAAAAACCAGCCATGTTAAGGGTTGGTGTGGCTGGTGCAATCCCCGAGTGATTTTGACAGCCCAAACCCATGTTAAAGGTTGAGTTTCTTAGCCACATGTCAAGGACAAACTAACCAAAAAAAAAACTAATTTTTTTTTAGAGGTAGCTCTCAAAGTAAACCTTGGGGCTAATTTTAAGTTGTTATAAGAGTAAATTAATTAGAAAGAAGGTTAAATATTTAATGTTTTTTTTAATCTTTTCTCCTTTGTTATTGAAAATTTATTTAGTTAAGCAATCTTTGCTAAAATTGTAATTTTATTGTTTTTAATGTAAAAATGGATTATGCACCATCCAATACCCCTAATGCAAGTTTTACATTTACAATTTCATCAACCCCAAATTATTTAAACTGGTGAACAAACTCAACCTCTTTTTTATTGGAGTTTTTCACGAGATCTTATAAAAAAATTTGTTAAAAGATGAAAACTTTAACTATGAAACTTTACCCTTATAAAACTTTGCTAAAAACTCAAATATATTTATTTAAATTATAAAAAATCAACATCTTACCTTTAAATTCATAGTTATTCCAAAATTCTAAATAGAAGACTCCAATACTTTTCGTCTCTCTTTTTCTATCTTTTCATTTACAACAATTTTATTTTTTATAATAAGAAATTTCAATTTTATAATATTTTTATGGAAAGATATATAATTCCATTGAATATCTATGAGATATGTAAATTTTTCTTTTTATAACAAGAAATTTTAATTTTATAAATTTTTTTGGAAAGATATATAATGCCATTGAATATCTATGAAATTTGTTAACTTTTAATTTGAAATTGTTTGATCAATTTTTAATAACTTGTAAAAAATTTTTAAAATTATAAAAATAAATGTAAATCTTTATAAGATTTTAAAAACATGTAAATATAATTATGTTATTGTTATTTATATAATAATTATAAAAAAAATATTATGATGAAGAATATAATTGTCATTTATATTTTTTAATCTCTAATTACTTATTAAACAAAATTACGTTATAATATGTAAAATATAAATTAATTAGAACATCTTTTTTACTAATATTTTTTAATCTCTAATTATTTATTATTATTATTAATAATAATAATAATAATAATTTATTTTTAAGGTCACTCCCCCCTCCGCCCAATGAATTGACTAGTAAAGTCTAGAGATTTGAATTTGAACTTATGACTTCTTAAGAGGAAACACATGTTCTTAACCATTAAACAAGATTATGTTATAATATGTAAAACATAAATTAATTAGAACATTTCTTTTACAAATATGTTTGAATCACGAATGACCACTTATCTTAAATTCGAAAAGCAAAATAAAATGTTTGTATATGTAAGCATGTTTCTAATGGGATTCAACTATACAATTTTTGTATAAATCCATTTTATGACCACCAAAACGATGTAAGCACGACACACTACAATGTGTTGTAATCATTTTTATTCATTGCTTAGGTGTTCCAAGTCTTAGTTCATGAGTCAATTGTGACTTTATACACAGGAAACCTTCATTTTAATCACTCTTGATTTTGTTACTTCTACTCGTTATCCTAAGAGGTCACAAGTTCAAATCCAGAGTGGGGTAGGATATGTACACCTCCTTAGACTTTACTAGTCAAATAGCTGGGCAAAGAAAATACATATTTGGAGTTGCATATTATTGTTAGAAGTATTTGACATGTTTTATTATGACTTGCATTTATTATGTGTTGGTACATCGATAATGAAGATAGTATTTTAATATGAGGGTGAAACTGTGACCTCCTAAAAGGAAACACATGCTCCAAATCATTGAGCCCACTCAAGTTGTACAATAATAATTTAATTTTAAGGCCACAACCTAGTGAGACACCAAATTGAATTGATGTATGAAACTCTACACCCTTCAGATTCGAACCCATAACCTCCTAAGAGGAAATAGATATTTTGAACCATTAAACTCACGCGAAGCAATTTTTTCCATAGTAATGACAATGTTTGATTCAAGTATCAATAAAATTACATTTCAAATTAACCATTTTCCAAAATATATTTCAAATTAACCATTTTCTAAAATTTAGAACTCAAAATTTTGCTTCCTTTGAATTTGGGATAATGGTCATATTTACAAGTCACATATATGATGAAGTTGCTTTAAATGGAACTCATTTTTGTTTACACATTTGTTGTACAAGTCATAAATGTTTGTGCATGACCTTATTTACTGTGTAAATATAGAAGAATAAGGAAGATTAACATTGGACATGTATTGCCAATAACATGTTAATTGATGGTGAGTGATGCACGATTCTTCATTTTCCAAATGATTTTGTCGCATTACAATACCACCATGATTTTTTCCACAATACAATACTACCATAGAAGGAGGAAATACAATACCACCATAGGAAGAGAAATTTTGGAGAGGATAGATCTCCTTTTACCTTTTGGTGGAGGAAAATGCCAAGTTCCATGGCAACATGGAAAGGTTAGTTCACATTCTATAGGTCCATATATATTTTTATGTATTTTTAAGTTTGTAGCAATGCCAGATTCATAATTCATTTTCAATGTTCAACTTAGTTTTTAGTGTTCCATTAGTGTGTATATAATGTACATTTCACATATGCATATACATATTGTAACACACTCGACCCCCTAAGTACCTTTTAAGGGATGGGGTATTAAAATTTCACTTCTTAAAATTCTCTAGGTCTACTCTCGAGGACAGCAACATCTCCATCTCGTCAAAATCTTTCCAACGATTGTAAGTATGCCCAAATCTGACCTCGGAGTCAAAATTTATGGCCTTCCAAAGTTCTTGGCCCTAATTGGCTAAGTGCCACCTCACTGCCACGTGGAAGCCTAGCTCATGTGTTATCCAACGTGGCGCTTTCAATTTGGCTCATCGACCCATGGTTTCGACTCTACAGAATCTCTTGTTCGAGAATTTCATTCCCATGGGTTGTAACGACCCTAGCCAAAAGCTTCGGTGACGACCCATTAATCAGACCCATCCTAGATTCGACGATCCTCGAGCTGAGCATCCAATGAACCTAATTGTGTCGACGATACTAATTGGCGCATATGTTAACATCCCAAAATTTGGCATTCCTTATGGTACAGGGATGAGACCCACCATGATCCACAACTGAGATTTAACCCCACCCGCTCATTGATCAACAATTGTCCTTGCTCTCCAGGCTTCATCGTTGTCGACGATTCTTTTGTCGAATTTTCATTAACACATGATTGAGATTTCTCATCCTGTAGATCCAACGACAGAGATCTAAGGAAGTATCTCTTAGGGACTTTTGCTCAACTGGGTCCACTTTGTCTTGACGACCAATCACATAATGACACCTGTCACCACTTGGACATGTTGGATGCCATGCTGGCACCTACACATCATCGTGACATCATTTTTATTCCTTTGCTCTCGGAAGAGTCTCTCAATAATCAACAACGGAGATGACTCTTGCCTAACGACAGATCAATGGCTCTCATCACATCGTCGATGCCTTTATCATCGTCGCAATTCTTGGCCAACACACAACCTTGCCAACCCTTCAAACTCCAATGAACGACCTGTTAGAAAAACAGGATCATGGAGCAAAAACATAAAAAAAATGTGGAAATAAAACACAGAAGATACACAATACAATAGAGACACAGATATACATGGTTCACCCAGTGTGGGCTACATCTACCAGAGAAACTGCTAGGTCCTTCCTTTATTATTATCCAACAAATGAAGGGATACAACCTACATCAAAACCATTGTAAATTCCTCTTATTTCTCTCACAGTCTCCTCACTCAGAATACAATATTCACAATGATGCATAGCTACAATAAATTTCCCTCATAAAATAGGGTCGCCTTCTAGGGAAAAAACCGTAACATAACTTCTACCGTCAGATCTGCGAACTTATAATGAACGATCCAGATTTACAATGAAATTGCAATATACATTTACAAGGAATTTTTTCCTTCAGGGTCCTGCTTGCCCCCGGACCCTGCAAAGGGGTTAACCCCCCTTTGCACTCCCCCGCGTGGAGGAGTGTACATTCTTTCGGGGTGTAAAGTCTTCATGGGGTATAAACACAGATGAAAACAAATACCTATGAATCAGGAAGATAATCAGGCTCCACAACTAACATGACCGAGATCTAACTGTGTCTAGATCTAACCATCCATATTCTTGTATACGCTATTATCACTCCAAGAGTCACTCCCAGAATGCAAATGAGAGTAAGCTTGGTAACATAGAAATGTAAATGGATTAAAATGGTTTGAATAGGTGGATCAACAAGATGAGAAAGAAAGGGAGAAGGCAACAAAAAGTTTGCAGAGGCATTCCATTGGGCATGGAGTCATAACATCCTACGGATCAAAGGCAATCAAACTGTATATCAGACAAAGAGATATATAATGATGAGTAGAAGCATGGTGAATATGACAAAATGAACAACACCCATTTAACAGAGATCCTTTCTGCAATAGATAAACATTTGCTTAAACAATGAACAATGATTTAATGGGCAAGCTACAACAGATCCTCTGTTGTTCATGAATCCATCAATCAATGGCAACTATGATCCTCAAACCCTGCAATATGTTCAAGAAAGAAGATAACAAATAAGTGTAAAAAAAAAGAAGACAATCTGATAATAACTCTCATGAATCTTTAATGGCAAAAATTTTCATAACAAACAAGCCCTCAGGCTTACAAATGAGCAACTCTAATTGCCCATACTCTCTCAAGTCTCTCTTGGCTCATGAATCCAACCCTCCTACCCTCTTGTACAATGAATATATATCCATATAGGTCCTTTCCATCTCACCCATTCGAACTCCAACCCCTTTCCCAAAATAGAAACAACTACAAACAAAAAATGACACGTTTTAACTAATTTCTTTCTTTTCAGGAGGAAAAATTCTGAAAACTAGGCTTCTAAATGCCACTTGTAATTCTAAAAAAGAAAAAACAGTTGTGTAAAATATGAGAAATTTTTTGTATATAAAATCGTTATGAAGAAAAACCTCTCTCAGTTTCTTTATATTCATCTCCAGCTGGCCGCAACAGGTGTCACAAAAACATGTTCAAACAGGAAATCACGAAAACTGAAAACATAGGGCTCAAAGATTCTTTTGAATATCCCAATCCATGACACCTGTGTGAAAAATGAAAGAGGTTAATGTTCTTGGGTCTGTGATTGACAATAACCTCCTTTGGATTTTTAAAATTCATCTTATTTCACCCGAAAATCCTCCTGGAAGTCAACTGGTCAAAAATGCCAGTTCAACAGTCTTAAAACAGAGTTTATGCAACACATTACATAGCACCACTTCTATGTATTATATCTCTCTGACCATAACAAATTTTGAAAAACTGAGAGAGGTGTTTGTTATTTGGTATGTGATGAACAAAAACCTCCTCCAGTTTTAAAAAATTCCTTCCCATTTGTTCATAGTACAAGTTTTAAGTTTGTCACTAAAAACTTGCAGAAATGTCTTTGCAGAATTTGGTCTCTGTCAAAAATTCGGTAGAGAATTTAGGTAGCGCCATCCTGGTGTGTCTCTATGTAGAATTTGGTTTCTTCTAGAATTTCGGTAGCGAATTTTGGTAGCACCATCCTGTATAATTCGCAACACCTCATTTGAATATGTGAAAAGTGGGTAGCAACCTCGGGTATTAGCAGCGCCATTTTGAAATAACTCTGCAAATTCGATAGCGCACCTCCTCTATTTTAGGAAAGTCTCCATTCGCATAATATTGTTCTTTAATGTGTGCATGGAGATAGGATTTGGTATATGAATTAGATTTGGTAGATAGGATAGGTTTGACTTAGGACACTTGAGCACACACCACCTTTGGCCAAAGCAATTAATGGGAAATTGTCAAGGTGCCATGATGAATTGGGAGGATGATGAAATGGGAGGCTATGAACGTAGGCAAAGGACCAAAGGATTTTGGAAGATATAACACAAAAATTTATGAAGGCGCTTAAAACTTTGATGGTGCATTTTTGAGTGTTAACATTGGCTCCAACTGGGATGGAGGCCTCCCCGTGAGGCTTCCAAGAACTTTAGCAGTTCTAGTTGCCTTATCCATTGGGATATGGAGTCATCTGGCTTGTGCAACCGCTCCTCTAAAAACCTATAGCCTGCTCATCTTATTCAACAAACCAACAACTGAAAGAATCTACTTGCTCATAGAGCGAGCTTATTCTCCTACTCCTACCCTAACTATATCTGCAATTTGGTTAAGTAAAGGTTGACTTCCATAACAACCATCCAAGAAAATGTAATACTGAAATAATCTCATCTTTCTCGTTGATCAACAGATGATGTTTGAAATGTAACAACAATGATAAGAACTTATTCAAGAAACCATACTCACTCGGAAATGCTGATGATTTTAAGAAATATGAAATCTTCAAGTTCTCTGAAATGCATGATTCCATGAAGGTTGTCACTGGGTCATTGAAACCAAGATCATAAACATGTTGGTCCATGGAAAACACTTTCTCAACCATAATTGCTTCTCTGCTGGAAGACTGATTACTTTCTTGTTCTCTTAAGAGCAACTTGTGGTCATAAAAAATGACAGTCTTTCCCTCTTCAAAATCATGATCATAAGATGATGATAAAGTAGTGTTTAAATCACAAGGATAATGATCAATTAGAAACATGGAGTTGCATATACAATCATCGATTATCACAGGCTTAGCCTTATTTGCAAATTGATCATAAAATTCAGACTCATACTTGTCTTTAGAAAACTTTGCAAATGTTGAAGAATTCAGATTTAAATATGAAATGAGCTCACATGCTTGCTGCTGTTCCAAAACTGGTTCACATTCATTACCTTCCTGCTCAAATTCTGAAACACACTGACATCTTGTTTGCTCATGTGCATGCAGATTTTCAAATTTGACCTGCTCTCGAATCCTCCTGGAAGCACAGATGTTTTCCTCCACTCCTTGAGCATCTTCAAACAAGACCCTTAAGGATGAAGACTTCCTTTCTAACATGAGAAGGGCAAGTTCTGAATGCAAACCCATAACATAATATATCATGGCAGCAGTTTCTATGGGCCGGATATCCAAAGGCATATCGTGATAAATGCCATAGAATATTCTGTTAAAAACAGACAAAGCTTCATCTCTCTCTCTCTTCAAAGCACAAAAATCAACATGGTATGAATCTAATGATTTTTTCTCGCCCCAATACTTCAAAAAATCATTAGAGAAGTAGATCCAAGAGCCAATAGAATCAACTCTCAGACCCTTAAACCATAAAGAAGCATCTCTGATCAAAGACTTAGAGAATATTCTCATGATCACATCTTCATGAACAATCTCGAACTGATCAATAAAATCCTCAAAGGATTCCAAGTGCCTCTCAGCTGAAACTTGATTCTCTCCAGAAAACGGGGAAGGATATTCAAAGCAGTCAAGAGGATAAGGATGAAGGAGATAGGGAAGCCTTAAAGGCTTGAAAATCTTCATCCTGATTTTAATTTGAAAGGAAGTGGGTTGATTATGAAAGTTAATAGGTTGATGACAAGGTTCATCAGTAATGCAAAAAGGTACTGAGATCTGGATAGGTTTGGAATCAGTTCCGACCTCTGTAAGGTTACATGATTGATTAGATTTAGGAGGAATTTGAATGCAATGATCATCATTATGATTGGGCTGAGGTAAAGCTACTGGATATACATCTACAATATATGCAGTATGTAGATCTTATTCTTCTAGAGATGAATATATACAAGAAGGATTATGTTTTTCTGAATATACAAAACAAAAAATTATTCTCTTTACATGTGAATGGAACAACATGAAAGAGTTGATAAAGAACAACAACAGTTCATGAAGCAGGCTAATGAACTGATACATGGATTAAGAATTCAACCTCTTCATCTTCTGTCAACCGGATTCTCCCCAGTGGAGTCTTTAATCATGGAGTCGCCAAGCAGATTTCTACAATCAATTCAATGTCCTTCCTTTGTCTTCCATCAAAAGTTGGATCAATGTCATTTTCCCAGGGAAACTAGCTTCACTTCCTTTCCCCGGAAACAACGCCAATTATGTTATCACTCCAAGAGTCACTCCCAAAATGCAAATGAGAGTAATCTTGGTAACATAGAAATGTAAATGGATTAAAATGGTTTGAATAGGTGGATCAACAAGATGAGAAAGAAAGGGAGAGGGCAACAAAAAGTCTGCAGAGGCATTCCATTGGGCATAGAGTCATAACATCCTACGGATCAAAGGCAGTCAAACTGTATATAAGATAAAGAGATATATAATGATGAGTAGAAGCATGGTGAATATGACAAAAGGAAGAACACCCATTTAACATAGATCCTTTCTGCAATAGATAAAGATTTTCTTAAACAATGAACAATGATTTAATGGGAAAGCTACAACAGATCCTTTGTTGTTCATGAATCCATCAATCAATGACAGCTATAATCCTCAAAACCTGCAATATGTTCAAGAAAGAAGATAACAAAGAAGTGTGAAAACGAATAAGACAATCTGATAACAACTCTCATGAATCTTTAATGGCGACAAATTTCATAACAAAAAAGCCCTTAGGCTTTCAAATGAACAACTCTAATTTCTCCTACTCTCTCAAGCCTCTCTTGGCTCATAAATACAACCCTCCTACCCTCCTGTACAATGAATATATAGCCATATAGGTCATTTCCATCTCACCCATTCGAATTCCAACCCCTTTCCCAAAATAGAAACAACTAGAAACATAAAATGACACGTTTTAACTAATTTCTTGCTTTTCAGGAGGCAAAATTCTGAAAACTAGGCTTCCAAATGCCACTTGTAATTCTAAAAAAACAATAGTTGTGTAAAATCTGAGAACGGTTTTTGTATATAAAATCGTTATGAAGAAAAACGTCTCTCATTTTCTTTATATTCATCTCCATCCGGTCGCAACAGGTTTCACAAAAACATGTCTCAAACAGGAAATCACGAAAACTGAAAACATAGGGCTCAAATATTCTTTCGAATCTCCCAATACGTGACACCTGTGTGAAAAATGAAAGAGATTAATGTTCTTGGGTTTTTTATTTACAATAACATCCTTTGGAGTTTTAAAATTCATCTTATTTCACCCAAAATCCTCTTGGAAGTCAACTGGTCAAAAATTCTAGTTCAACAGTCTTAAAACAGAGTTTACGCAGCACATTCTGTAGCGCCACTGCTATGTATGATATCTCTCTGACCATAGAAAAAATTGAAAAAATGAGAGAGATTTTTGTTATTTGGTATGTGATGAACAAAAACCTCCTCTAGTTTTCAAAAATTCCTCCCCATTTGTTCACAGTACAAGTTTTAAGTTTCACTCAAAACTCCCAGAAATGTCTTTGCACATTTTGGTCTCTGTCAAAAATTCAGTAGAGAATTTAGGTAGCACCATCCTGGCGTGTCTCTGTGTAGAATTTGGTTTCTGCCAGAATTTTAGCAGCGAATTTTGGTAGCGCCATCCTGTATAATTCACAACACCTTCACTTGAATATGTGCAGAGTGGGTAGCGACCTCGGGTATTAACAATGCCATTTTGAAATAACTCTGCAAATTCGGTAGCACACCTCCTCTGTTTTAGGAAAGTCTCCATTCGAATAATATTTCTCTTTAATGTGTGCATGGAGTTGGGATTTGGTATATGCATTAGATTTGGTAGATAGGATAGGTTTTACTTAGGACACTTGAGCACACACCACCTTTGTCAAGGCTCGATGATGAATTGGGAGGCTATGACCGTAGGCAAAGGACCAAAGGAATTTGGAAAATCTAACAAAAAAATGTATGAAGGTGCTTAGAACTTTGATGGTGCATTTTTGAGCGTTAACATACGCTACAAATGTTTTTAGGTCCTCCAGGGACCACTCCTGTCTCGTCAACCATTCCAATGGTGACACATGTCACCCTTAAGGACATGCTAGTTTCCCAGTTGTCCTGACACGTGGCCCTGCCACTGCCTGCCACCCAGTGACACGTGGCATACATAACTCAACATGGGGTTCTATCACAAGAACCCTAAATCACCTTGACATGCAGCACAATCTCCATTGAACATGTAGCACCATTGCCACCTGACACATATCATTCTTCTTCCTATGGATTCTGACCTATAGGTGCCAAGTCATCATGGTACGTGAAACAATACTTTCTTGACACATGGAACCATCTACGTCACCCTCTTAATCTCTTTGGTAAAATATCAATGGTCTAGATATCCTTGTAGAGTTCCTTCGATCAAGATTGATCAATGGTTCAGATCTCCTCTCGGAGTTCCTCCATCCACAGAAGATCAATAGTCTAGATATCCTCTCAGATTTCCTCCTTTCATGGTAGGTCAACAATCCAGATCTCCTCTCAAAGCTTCTCCATCAAAGTATATCTCTGTAACTCATTCCAAATAGCACCATGCGATGAATGTTCAGGATATCTTCATAGGGGGTCTAATATCAAGGATTAGGACCCCTGTCCTCAAGTACAAAATCGACAATGCTCATACTTGGCCTATCCTACGAATTGCAAATTAACACATGTCCAACTTTGTACAAAATAGTTGCCATCTATCCTGACTCATGGCCTTGCCACTTAGCATGACACATGGTACTCATAAACCAATAAAAGGTCCTTCCTAAAAACACAATTCTTCTTGACACGTGGCACAATGCCCACGTGACATGTGGCACAGTTCCCATGTGACACATGGACCAATCTCCATACTTCACGTTGACCTATTTCCATTGACCCGTCATCGTCGATCATATGGTCCTCCTTAGTTTGAAAGCTTATAGTTCAAGCCAATGAATAGGATTTGATCTTCCTTTCATCGATCTACAGTCTTGATCATCCCTCAGAGTCCCTCCTTCGTAATGCATCTCCTTCGGGTCTGCAACTGACTCTGAACGATGTCCTACGAAGAACGGCGAGGATCATTTTATCTCATCAAATCGACGGTCAAGATTTGGTCTAGCCCAAGTTTCACCTCTGCGCCAATCAACGATCGAATCTTGTCACCACACCAAATCGACAACTATAATTTGTCTGAGGTGCAACAAGGATTTATCACTTTCCAAGGAGACTGTTGGGCCTTTACCACAAATTGACGGCTCAAATGAAATCTTCCTTTGCTCTGATCAAGGGTCTAGATCTCACCTCAGAGTCTCCTCGTTATAGCTCGCCTCCGTGTTTTACCCTCAATGACACCCTACGATGGATGATTAGGATTTATTATCTCACCAGATCGATGGTCGATATTTAATCCTTCTACCTACACTGATAAAGGGTTCAAATCTAACCGCCATACCAAATCTACGGTCATGATCCTCTGAGGAAAAACAAGGGTATTTCTTCGGCTTAACAGTTTGGTTAACGACTTAAACAATTTCATGACGGTTTCTCTAAGTTCTTTCAAGGCTTAACGAGTTTCAATAATTCTCTTCTTGGTCCAAGACACTCCTTTTCCTACCTAGGGTACTTTTGCTTCATCTTGTCCCACAAGGTTCCTTTGTTGCAAGGATCCAAACACTGCAACACACATATGCATATATATACATATATATAAATAACCACAATGACGCTTACGATAATATAGGAGTTTAACCCTCCAATAGGCATAACCATTCATGAGTGCAACCAAAGTGTACAACCAACCATACAATTTTTATTTCAACTTCGTCAATGGATAAACATTCACACTATGAACCATGCATAGAAATACACAGTATACTTACAGGCATCCAACCATACAATTAATTCTATTACACAAAGTATATGTAATACTTATATGTTCAAAAGATGTAGCCAACCAAATGATTATGTATGTTCATCTTTCCACCCAACCATAGGATCTACATGCCTAGTCACTTCGGCTACATGCCAACCCCATGCCAAGCCATGATACCACCAGGAAATTTTCTACACTCCCTCGTGCATTATCTCACAGTATATTTCTTCCTCTGATTTCCCAAACTCTCCTCGATTTCTTCTTATGTGCATATCTAGATTGTACACTCTTGCCTCTATCCTTTGAGGCCATCCTCCTGGGAATCTTCCTCTTGCATGGACTTGTGCATTCCCTATCATATCTCCTCTTGTGTCTCCTACACAAAATATGGAAAGTTCTCAATCTGTCCCCTTCCTTTTTTCAGAAGGAACATGGGTCAACCTCGAGGGTTGTGGAATGGTATGATGGGTACCTTTGGATGACAACTTCGTGTTGGCTCAGCCAAGCCCCCCATGATTCCATTCATTGGGGCAGTTGGTTGCTCAACCACCAATACTTTTTCTCATTAACCGATTTTTCCTTGGGATCAGGTTAAGGCTTATTATTCCAAATCAAATATTTCAGCAAGGAGGATTTGGTCACCTTATCATGATGAAACCCTCTCTATGTCCCCTCACTTCTAGTGGTATCATGGACAATACTCAAGGATTCACCCCCACAATCAACTATTGGTAGTGACAATTAAACAATAATACATTTACATTGTTTGCATGCCATGGAATGGAAATCATTAATCATGAATAATTACAACCTGGGGGAAAGATGGGTATTAAAATCCCCTCGCCCTTAAATGAACACCATCATCATTGTTATTTTTAGAAACACTTTCCATGCCATCAACTTTCAACTACTTCAACAATGTTTTCTTCTTCTCGATCTAGCCCTTTCCCAAAATCTTGGCATTTATCATATGCCTACAATAATTTCAAACAACAAGCATATTAAGTCCAATTTCATGAAAAAACATTGTATTGTTGTTCATAACTCAAGGGGAAAATTTCACGTATCACACAATACTTATCTATGTAGTTCACAGATCTACATCCACATGGTTGTCATGTTTACTTGACTCACTATCTTTCCTTGTCATATCCATTGCGTGCATGATCCCAGTCAACAAATGGAAATTTTTTAAACAATCCACCGAGTCTTTCACATGAGCTATCAAAATATCCTCTTCCTTGCGGTCACTTTCCTTTCTGGCTCAGACCTAGGCATCCCCTTCTCTACTATACAACCCCTATGGTGATCCATCTTGCTTGCCCAATGTTTCTCACACAAGAAGAGTTTTAGAAACTTCGCCGAGTCTTACAACTGTAACATCCCCCAAGATTGCTTTGCTGAGGTGTCCCTCTGGATTTCTCTATCGAAAGCGTCCCCTTCACGTGTGTTACAACAAAACAACATTCTTATGGAGATAATGACTTTATCACAAATTTCTCTTGTCACAATGGTGGCCCTCTTCCATGATTTCTTATTTAACAACCACCATCTGTCCTCCCTGGACATATCTTTTCATCTCACCTGTGTTCATATGCATACATAAATTTGTGAGATACCATTACCAACTTCAATCAAATTTCAAATCTATTACCTACAAATTTTTAACTCCACATTTTCATTTCATTTTAAGATCTATTCCATATTGGAGCCAAAGTTCATAATCATGAGATTTTCTTCTCATAATAGTTTGGCTCTTTACAACTAGCAGACATTGGTCTTCCTCATGGACTTACAATATTTCCATTTCCAAGACTCTCCTTCCTGCAATTCAATCTTTTCACAGCCAAAAAAATTGTTAGTTTCTCATGAATATCATATTTTCATTATACACAATTTCATAATTGTGCATACTAACAATTACATCATATTGATATATTCACTGATATAAAATAAAAGAAATTAACATTCCTCACGCAAGCTTTATCTCAACATACCAAACCTTTCAAATGCATCTAATCATTAAATTAATTTTATTCAATGTGCCAATGTCCATGGTCACATTCCTACAAATAATGCACCATTGCATTAATTTGTGATTATCACCATTTCATATTAGGCACTCTTTCCATGGTGTGTTGGAACTCATCCAACCTCTTACCACATGGCTCTTTCATATACAGTTATTATTAAAAAAGGATTGTGTTTTCCTTCTTTAGCTCATTGTGACCTCAACTCATCCTACATGAAACTAAAAGTTTCACATGAATGCATTTGAGCATTATTTCTTTACTAGTAACCAAGATGCCAACATTTTAGGCCTCCCAATTCCTTTTTCTACCGTTATTATCAATATGTAAAATATTGGAAGGTCCTCCTTCCATGTTGGATAGTCCATTATATTCCCTCTCATGAAAAAAATCACTTCTTAATGCCTTCAATCAATGTGCTTCTTAAGAGTACTTTTATTCCCAATAATTCCCAACTCGGTCAATATATTCATGACACTTTGTTCATGAATTGTCTTGCAAAGATTCCAATCATCCTTGAATACCAAAGTTTCCTTTCTCTGTCCTTTAGGTTCCTTTCCTGAAATATACTCTTCTTGGGTATCAATGGCATCCAACAACCACTGAAATTTAATTATATAACATTAAAATATTTCAGAAGGGTTTCTTACCCAATCCATTTCAAATGTTATGCCACATTGGCACGAGAATTTTTATACATGTTTTGGATGCCAACACCTTTTCTGATATTACCTTATCTATGGTGCTTCATGGGGACTCCTAAGTCCCTTCAACATTCCTTTCTATCAAAAACCTTCTTGTAATTATCCTCTATCTTAGGTTGTCCATCATTGGCAGTTGTCTTCCCCAACAACTCCAATCTTTTCCTATACATAATGTGCATTATCACATTCAAAACTATGTCAGTTGTCATTTGAATAACAATGCATGTATCATAGTATTTAATTCAACAAAAAATTTAAAGATATGTCTTAGCATATCTTTATGCACTTTATCACATTATCCTTAATGTTTTCATGAGTGCAACAAAATAAATTTTCAATTGTTTCTATAGTCATACAACTATAAGCATTCTCATGCCAAAACATTTACATTCATCAACACATCAATTTCTCATCCCAAATAAACATAATAGACAACAAGAAAGGAGTTAAGGGACTCTTCCCTTTTTCCAACTCCTTCTACACAGCTCGGGACGTTTAGTCCAACTGAGTTATTCCAATGCCTCACTGCCTTTATTCCAATTGTTTTGTACTTGTTTTCACAACTGTTCTTTTAAGGCTTACAACTTTGTTAAGCAACTCATGGTTTTAAAATGAGAAAAGTATTCATCCTCCTTTCGTCATTTTCTTATGCAATCTATCCCTTTAGGGATTTTCCTTCTCTATTCCCTGAGCAGTTTCAACCAAGTTTCATTTTGACTCTCTTTGGTAAATCAACATGCTAAAACAACAAGATTTTAGTTTACAATTTAATCATGAACCAATTCATTCTACACATTTACTAATTAGATCGGTTAATTTCATTTGCATGTTCCCTATGCATGCATTATATTTTAGAATGTAATCCAAGATTCTTATATAAACATGTCTTGTAGCCCACTTCCCAACTCTCAACAATTATTTAGATTATAGCTTTGCTCTTATGACAAAGTTCTTACACAATTCTTCCACGTGGAACAATATCATCATGCAACTTCCTTATTGCATATCCAAATGGTCTGAAATGACCTCAATCTACAATAAACCTTAGCTTCATTATTTAAGAGTTCTGTCCAATATTCCATAAGGAATATAAGAATGCATTCTTATGATGTATTCCAAATACATATTCAAACCTGTATCTTTATGTTATCATCTTGCTTTCAAACCGCTCTTTCATATATTTAACCACATGTATCAACGTTTTATGTGCCTACCATAGGAACACTTTGCATATTTCTTTTACAAATGATTTTAACTCATGATTATTTTTGGTCATTCTCATGCAATCCTCAAAGGCATAACTGTGTTTCTTTTTATCATGACAAAAGAGTATCCCTACTCTTTTACTCTTTCATCAATTTATACTAGCTTTTCCCGAGGAGATGGAACACATCCTCCTCAAGCTATTATTGAAAACAAAAACAATCACGATTCTTCATAATAGAGTCAACCATGCATTCATGGTATTTATTCAATCCCGACACATACAATTCTTTCCTTACTACCCTCTTACTCAGGTAGTCGTATCATGCCTTCAAGCATATACACATATACATATATATATATTATGTATGTTCTTTTCTTGCACACTTTTACCTCATTCATTTATGTTTATCCGATCTTAATATCAGTCTTTTTTAAACATAAATTACAACCGTCCACATGGTTAGTCTCACAAACACATTCATTTCTTCCTTCATACTAGTAAATCCTATAACGCATTCATTCCATGCACTCAAGCATCCACTTACATACATAGATAATCGACATGCAAGTTCAAAAGTGAACCCTTTTTCCATGTCATTCACACAAATTGTTATTCCAAACTTCTATGCCATTCCTCCCTAGGATTCTTACAGTCCTTCATACGAGAAGTCTCATAGGGGTACTCATAATTATGTTTCCCTCTTTTCATGGAAACAACTAGAAAGAAACCACTCATTCCCAAGTGTTATAATAACATTCCCAAAATTCAGAAATGCAACCTATGCAATTTCAATATTACCCAAGGAAATAAAACAACCATTCTAACTTCTTTTCATGCCATAACTAAGGGAGTTTTTTCCTAGACTCCATCTCATTACCACTTGCCTACCAAGCCATACCTATATGGATACCATCCACCTCCAGATGCCAATCTAACCTATTGGTGTTACACATTATTTTGGTCACCCTAATGATGATTTCACAAGCATGTGTTCAGGCTCTCAAAATGATCTTTTGCCTCAAAAAATTAACTGCTTTCTTCCCCTACAACACTGACTTTTGGAAGGACTTCGTAGGCTACTAGTATTACACAGTGCGAAAATCCTTGATTTTTGTAGGCTTCTCTATAGCTGGCTCGCGATCTTTCCGCAGGTTGCTATATAGGCAGGGTGCAACGACGTTTGAAGGCTAAAAGAAGAAAGAGGTTCACAAAGCTTCTATAAGGGGAATCTTCTAGAATGTGATGTGGCGTCTGTATGGTTGTGAACCTACTGGTTTCTCTGATTTGGTGGGATCATCCCCATCCTTTTAACCACTTCACCTTCTCCTATATAATCACGGGCTTCTCATGGAAAAGGTTAAGCAAGATTAAGAAGAGAATTGATGAAAAAATAGGTTGAAGACTGTGTGAAGAATCATGTTTCTAGTGATGCTTGAGGTCTCCATTTGCCCATCAATATTTTGTGGATTATCTTCATGCGAATTTCAGAGCAAGTATATGTGTTTGTTGGAACAAAGGACCACTAAAAGGGAACTTGTGACATCAAGGAAATTCAGTTGTATCTTCTAATTTTCATTAATATAATATGGTGGCATGTCTCTTTCCCATAAAATGATTAGTATTTTATTACATGATTCCTTGATTACATGTTTAGGTTGTCATTGAATTCTACTATTGTTGCTTTCACGTTGGTTGGTTTGTGTTATTTCAAATCTGATTTCACAGGAGCACTAGAGTGAAGCATGGACAACAAAGATATAAGGAAGCGATTCATAAGGTATGTTATCTATTCCTTCTTTGGTAGTAAACTCAATGATCACAACTTAGGGAAAGTGTAATGTTCCGTATCATTTTGTTCTAGATCCAGGTGGATCTAGGGTGATTAGTTCATGTCCACATCTACTGATTTACCCAATAACGAAATTGGTGACTCAACTGGGGAAGGTTGACGATATACCACCTTCGTTGGTACAACCGACTCCCTCGAATTCACCTCCCAACGATCATCTTCATCTCGAATGACCGGGTCTCGATACAGTCCTCCGCCCCCCTCCAAAGGTCGTTGCTCGAAAGTCTTCCTTCAATCCTCATGCACATGCCACTCAAAAATAAAGTATTGTAGAAGATCTTGTGTAGGCACCCTCCATGATGTTAGCTCTCGAAGTCCTTCAAAGTTACCCCGTGCAACGGAAGGCTCTGTTAATGGCTATTGGTGGAATTGACTCCATGGATATGAATTTGATAATATTTGACCTGGAAGATCACATTCCAAGGCTACCTCCTCAACTAGCGTTTCAGATACAAGTTGTCGTCCGAACAAGAATATTTGTAGAACCATTATTGACGAGGGCACCTCGACGTGCGTCATGTCCATTACCTGTTGGAAAGACATTGTCTCTCCTCCTCTCATTGAATCACACAACACACTCAAGGCCTTTGATGGATCTGGTTTTAAACCCTACAATGTTCTTCCTTCATTTCCTATTACGTTAGAAGGAAAAATGGTCAACGTTAAGGTCAAGGTCTTCGATGCATCTCTCGATTACAACCTCTTACTTGGCTGTAGCTAGATTGATTCCATGTGTGAAATTGTCTCCACACTTTTCTGTGTGTTATGTTTCCCACACCAAGGAAAGGTGGTTACTATCGACCAACTGGACTTCTTTAACTCTAATTCTTGTACTAACAACGTACCTTTCATTTTGAAAACACCTCCTAGGTACAATAATGTCGGTGTGGGTCTTCTTAAAGATTCTACGTTGATGGGTACATTCCCAATCCCACCACCCAACATTCCTCCTTCATTTTTTGCCTCAATCAACATGATCTCTACCTCTGTCCGTGGAACCCCCGTGTCTCACGACCTGTGAATAGTACTCGACCCTGGTGATTATCTTCGCTATGACGAGAAAATGCCTTTGAATCCGCTTATCAAGCCATTCAATCGACAACCCCTTCTACCCCCTCTATTGGTGATTCATCTCATGATCCATTTCATGCCATTTTTCCTACGAACCAGATGATTATGTTGGTTATGTCCATGGAAGACACCCCATGGGACGATGAGCATCATTGTTCCATTCTCTTCCTTGAATAACACACCATAGAGAGCTACCAATGGATTTGGACTCCGTCGACCGTTGTGGTCATTTCTTCTATTCTTGAGTCAACCCACGATGTGCTTTACAAAGGGAACCTGAGTAATATTTCGCCCACTATTCCTCTTGAAATATCCGTTAAACCTAGAGTTGTCGAAAATGTTCATATCGGAGCCGCTTGTTCCAATGATGAAGTCATCACGTACAAAGCTATTTTTCAATAATTCCGTGACGTTTTCGCTTTGAGCTATGAAGAGATGTCAGGTATTGACCCCGATAGCGTTGTACACGAAATTAAGACTTATCCAAATGCTAGACCCATTCGACAGAGACTTCGAACAATCCACCCCCTTAAAGCTGTCGCTATTAAACTCGAAGTTGAAAAACTTCTCAAGGTTGGTTTTATCTACCCTGTGGCTTTAACCGATTGGGTATCCAATCTAGTTTCGGTCAATAAAAAACAAGGTACGATCTGTGTATGCGTCGATTATAGGGATATTAATAAAGCTTGTTCCAAGGACAACTTTCCAACCCCCTTTGTTGAACAGATCGTTGATGATTGCGCCAGGAGTGAAATATTCTCATTAATGGACGGTTTCTCTGGCTATAACCAGATCAACATTTTACCTGCAGATCAACAAAAAACTTCTTTCATTTTTCCAAGGGGCACTTTTTCTTACCGGAAACTACCTTTCAGTTTAAAGAACATTGGTGCAACTTTCAACGTGCCATGTCTTACTCTTTTCACGATATAAATCACATTGTACAACCCTATCTCGATGATCTAATAGCGCATTCCATGTGCCCCCAAGACCACCTAACCCATCTCTGAGCCATTTTCCTTCGCTGTCGTTACTACCGTATACGTTTAAACCCACACAACTGCATTTGTTTTGTGGATTCCGACCGAATTCTAGGTTTTATTGTGTCACGTAATGGAATTAGGGTGGATCCTTTGAAGGTTGAGGCCATCCTTAATCTACCTCCTCCTTCTACCTTACGCCAACTCCAAATTTTGCAAGGGAAGGCAAATTTCTTACGTCGATTCATTCCAAATTACGTTGAGTTAACATTAGGATTTACTTGATTGTTGAAGAAAGGTTTTACATTCGTCTGGGACAAGACTGCAAACAAAGCCTTCGAAGCTTTGAAACTCGCCCTGACACATACACCACTACTTTTCTCACCAGATTATAGTCGATATTATTTTCTCTATCTAGCCACTTCAGACTCTACCATTGCCATGGTTTTAGTCCAAGAGGATAATTCACACGATGAACATGTAATTTATTATTTGAGTCGAAGTCTCACGACTACCAAAGCCAAATATCTACATGTGGAAAAACTGGCCTTGGCAGCTGTTCAAGCTATCCAACGTTTTCTTCACTATATCCTTTTACGCAAGACCACCGCCATTTTTTCTTGCAACCCTATGAAACATATCCTGACACGTTAGTTGCTAGGGGGAAAGAAATCCAAATGGATTTTTATTCTCCAAGAGTTCGACTTAGAGTTTAAATGCGCTAAGTCGAAGAAGTTGTTGGTTTTTTCCAAACTGATATGTGACCTTCCCTCCGCTGAGATAGAAAATGTGGCAGAGGATTCCCTACCAAACGAATCCCTTTTTCTGATCAGTTCTGATGATTCTTGGTATGGAGATATCATCATTTATCTCCAGACTCAAAATTTTCGGCCCGACCTCTCTAGTACAGACCGTCATCACATACGGTATCAAGCCCGTCAATACATCATTCTCGGTGACACCCTTTATCGTCGTGGTGTTGACTCTATATTCCGACACTGTCTCACCTTTGATGAGGCTGAGAAAGATTTGAATGACTACCACTCTGGAGCGTGTGGAGGTCATATGTCTGGGTATGCCACTGCCCAAAATATATTACGAGTAGGGTACTTCTGGCCTTCCTTATTTAAAGACTGTATAACTACTGTCCAGAAATGCCATGCTTGCCAAACATATAATCACAAGATAAGATCTCACCCCGCTCCCTTACACCCTGTAGTTTCCATTAGACCTTTCACTAAATGGGGTATTGATTTCATGACATGTAACCCTCACTCGGATGAGGGGCATGGATACATTATCGTAGCCATGGATTATTTCAAAAAATGTGCTGAGGCGATGCCTACATTTGACAATACCAGACAAACTGCAACCCTATTCATATTCAATCATATCATCACATGCTTTGGAATCCCACAAGCTATCGTCACTAATCACGGTAGCCATTTCCGAAACTTCATGATGTTTGATCTTACCGAAAAGTTGGGTCTTCGGCATGAAAATTCAACCCCCTACTATCTGCAGGCCAATGGCCAGGTTGAAGCAATAAACAAGGTTCTTATCACCATGCTTCGATGGATAATAGGAATTCACAAAACAAGTTGGCACACAATGTTTTTTCAGCATTATGGCCATATCGGACATCCGTAAAGTCAACCACAGGTTTTACACCATTCCAATTAGTGTATGGTATCGAAGTTGTTTTGCCGATTGAATGTGAGATACCGTCATTAAAACTAGCTGTTGAAATTCTCCCGAACACCTCAGCCGAAGAGGAGCACCTATTGTATTCGATTCAACTAGACGAAACCTGCTGTGATGCCACCCTAGTTATTGAAACCAAAAAAAAACGCGTTAAATCCCAATATGAAAAACATGTCAAGCCACATGTTTTCTCTGAGGCTGATCTAGTTCTCCTCTATGAACAAGATTGTGATTTACTAGGGGCCGGGAAATTTGAGGCTATGTGGCAAGGCCCTTATATTTTCAAACGAGTGTTGGAGAAGGGAGCTTACGAGTTAGTAGATTATGATGGCATTCCTTTGAGTGAACCCAGAAATGGGCTTTACTTGAAGAAGTACTATGCTTAGGCTATCTTTTCATGAGTACTTGTATTTTTACTGTATCATACTTTTTGTGTGCTACTTTTTTATGTTCTTTTTCGTTATTTGGTTTCTACCCCCGACCGCTTCCCTTGTGCTGTGCTTGGTTTCCAGATGTCGGCATCTTCGCTCCCTTACATTGGCTTTGCCGATGGCGCTAGTCGTAGTAATCAGAACCTAGCATCCGCTGCTTGGGTAATCTATGCACCCACAAACGAACTTATCAGTATGCACGGTGTTTTCCTCGGTCGTGCAACCAATAATATCGCAGAGTGTAGCGTAGTCATCGAATTGTTGACCAACGCTATTTCACTTGGGATCTGTCACCTGGTTATATGACTTGATTCGTAGCTAGTAGTACTACAATTAAGTAATGTCTATGCTATCCGAAGTCCTACTTTACTATGGGTATATTTATGAATTCGCCTCTTGGAACGTTATTTTGATTATATTGAGTATCAACACATTCCTAGATGTCTAAATACATTAACTGATGCATTGGCTAATTATGTGTTAGACATACATTAGAGACATTTATAAATCTAATCACACATCACATGTTGTACAAAAATCAAAATAAGCCAGTAGAAGCCTCATGTATATATATATATATATATATATATATATATAACGATAGT
>ML782973.1:0-12302 GCA_009831015.1 Picea engelmannii
CAAAATAAGGGACAATGAATTTTATCCTCCTAAGTGCCTAGGTTTGCTAAATGATCCCCTTTATAAGTTGAGGGGCTAAGTGGTGTAGTATTCAGAGCTTACACATTATCATCTTAACAAGGGAAATGAATTTCCCAACATCTTAAAGCTTACAATGCAAATTTTGGGTCAAATGCGCGGCCTCCTGTGTGGACAGAGGCGCATTTGGCGCGTGCGCGCAAACAGAGATGAACAGAAAAGCGCATGCGCGCCCGACGCGCGCCTGTGGGCAGAAAAACACACGCGCCTGTGTCAAAATTCCGAGAAGAAAAATCCGGATGGATTTCTCTCCAATCTCTGGTGAATTGACTGTCAAGCAGGTCGGCTGAGGCCGGTTTATGAACCTGCAAGTTAATTAAATTAGCAGGAAAGAAAATAAAGCCCAAATGAGGGAGGAATTTATACCAGTCCCCAGTATGGTCGCCAATATGTTTGCACTCTTCTCGCCACTATGCGAGCAAAAAGTGAGTGCTTACATGCCCAGTTGGTCTCTGCTAGGCATGACACCTGTGATGTAAAAGGTTAGAAAGAAAACAATAAATCTATTAACAAGAATTAAACAAAAACTAAATGAAACTATGAGCTTGTAAAAGAAATAAAAAACAAATGTAAATGGACCATATCACCAATGTATAGCTTGATCTTATTGATGAAATCCAAAGACACATAATGGAGAAAGAGGACTTGGGTCCCTTCCCTCTCCAATGGAAGGCTCTTGAAGCCCTCAACTGATTGCTCTCCTTACAAAGAAAATATGAAATGTGGGTGAAAGAACTCCAAGCTTATTCACTCAAGTGAGGGGTGAATAGCTTATGAAATGCAGCTTACAATGTGTGTTGCCAAAAAAGGAGTCTCTAGCAATCTCAACAGCATAACAGTATGAAGAATTCCTTGAAGAAATGGTGGTCATTCATGGCTTTTTATAGCCAAGCATTGGGTTATTATGCAACCTCTTTTGAATGTGAAGAGGGGCTCTTTAGGCCACAATTAGGTCTTTGACCAGCCCCCCCACGCGGATTGAGCTCTGATTTGGTGTCAAATCGACTTGGGAGCCGATCCATTAGTGGTTGGGAGGTCGACCAGTTTCATAAATGCGTCGTTTAGCAGGTGCGCGGGTTTTTTACCCCACAGCCGCGCATCGTGTACATATGCGCGCCCTTTACGAAGTTTTTACGTGCATGCGCGCGCGCGCCCAGTGGGTGTAAAGCGCCTTGTAATTTTTTGGCCATTTTGTATAGTTTTGACCCTTTTGCTGTGCTTGTGGAATTAACCTTGTGCCATGAATGACTGTTTTTCTGTGTTGACGATGCGGAGTTCTTGTCGCCCTCTGTGGATGAAATTTCAGTGATAACAACTATGACCATTTGGCATCATTGGTTCCTGTTAGCGACATTTCTTGTTCTATGCGCAAAAGTATTCGAGTCTGCAAGTTGCACGAGAAGCGCCCGAGCGCAGCATGGAAAAAATCTCATTTTGAGGCTTCCAGTCAAGTGGGCGGGTGGAATTACGATGTCAGCAGCCTGGATCCATCCATAAGAGCATATCAATGGTCATCGGAATATCGGGGCTAGCAAGTTGACCGATGTATAACATCAAAGAAAGAGGCTTTATGCTGAGACTGAATCTGGGTCGTCCTATCCCGCAACACATAGTACGAGATCTAGTCGGCATATCGACAGTCGGGAGTTCGAAGGGTGAAAATCCTTTATCATCTCACATCCTGAAACCCCGAACCCTGGAGTGTCGAAAGTTCCTAGAGGCGGGCCCGCAACAACACCAAGTAAGTTCAGGGCCGTCATATCTGAGAGGGACGCATGGCACCCAATTAGGCCATCTCGGCGTTTCGCTCATCGCAGATATGAATAAGAAAGGATTAACTCCTTCCATTTACGAACGCTGAAAGTGTTTTGGGAATAGACACAGGGTCACAGCCTGTGGTCGTTTCGGAAAGAAAGGAGTTGTGTAAAAAGGGGGCCAAAAGCATCGAGTCTAGTCACCGAAAGGATCATCGTGATCTCCATATGCCATACGATTCAATCTCGATCCTGTTTTTTCGCTTGGAGTAAATGAAGATGGGAAGGGGTGGTTGAAACCTCTCCTTAGGCATTAAGTGTAAAGTATGGATAATCTGGCAAGCGGTCTGCTCGAAAGGGTCCTATGTACCCATATTTCCAGAGAAGCCATGCCAAGTTCTCGACTAGCTGGAGGAGGTCTGCACATGCTAACTCGGCATTTACTGACTCAGCTACTCCCCCTGCAGGAGCCATGCGCAGTTAAGGTGGCGTCCGACAAGAAATACCCGCCCGAATTTGGCTGAAGGGACACCAAGCTTCGTATGACTCAGTCCACCGATGTTGGGTGATTTTCTCTAAGTATATAAACTCAGTATTTGTATTTTGTAAAGGATCGATGGTTGAGCGAGGCTCCCGGTTGTAAAGATTTAATGAAGCACTGTTATTTCTGGTTATGTATGGACTCTTGAGACTTCTTTCCTTATGAATGTCAGTTTCTTTCACGTCTTTTTTCAACTGTGTTAGAGCAGCTCGGAATCGGAGAATCCAGTCGAGTTGTAACTGTTATAGGATGATGTAGAATTTGATCATTGTGACAGTCGCATTGTCTCTAATCAATCCTTGTGATTTTCCTAATGCTGAACGACTTGGAATTGGAGAATCCAGTCAAGTCCTCCTTTCAGTTTCTCGAAGCCCTGAACCAGAGGATCTTGCACTCAGAGTTTTTCTTCTACAAATTACTGAAAGCCTGTTGCCTGAAGTAGTTTGTTCACTCTTCTTATCAAGTCTTCCACCTGTTCACCTTTTAATAAACTCGCTGACTGAAGTTAGATCAAGACCTCCTTTGTTTCTTACATGCCGGACCAAGTCTCTGAGTTAGACTGACATCTCCCCGAGTCTCTGTCCATTTGATCACCCATTAAAAACTACCGTGACATAAAACTGATGGGCGTCAGGCTCTGCTCCTGCAAGCAATCCAGGAGTGACTTCCGTCGCCAACATTTCTGGCTCCGTTGCCGGGGAGGAAGTTGAAAATTTTCCCCAAGATTGAACGACATTGAACCTCTGATTCCGAAGGTGCATCAGGTATCAGAGCCATTGAATATTTCTACTGTGCACTTGGCGACTCCATCATGACAACTCCACTATGACGAACCTGCCGTGGTAATTGTGGCTTTCAGAGGTAGACACATGTGGTCTCATCCATAGCTGCCTCTAGTTACACCTGAAACTGATCCGAAGGTGGTTCTTAGGAAAGGAAAGGCCTCTGAAGGAGAAGCTATCACCACTGAACCAGGTAATCCACCATATCCTTCTGTAAGAACTCCATTTTCTCCTCCTCGGTTTCCTAGCTGACCGCTTTCTGAAGTTTCTCGTTTCCTGAATTTCAGGAGTGTTCCTGTTGAGGTTTCCCCCCCTGGTCTAGGATTAGAGGGAGAAATCGTTGTCACTCCCATTTCTCCTGAAGTTGTACCTTGGCTCAAACCCAGGATCACAGAATATTTCCCCACTCCTGGCTTTACTGCTCCTCCTCTTGTTACTGTTGCCGCTTCTGCGCAAGGGGAAACATCAGTCGACTTAATCTCGCTAGCCTTCTCCCTAAATCCCCTATTGTTTCCCACTCCCCTTAGAAGCTCATCCCCAGTATCCCCTTTTCGAGATCCTTCTCCTCCCAGTCCTCCTCCACATAATATCCCTATGGCAGGAGCGAATCCCCCCATGACTAGAATTGAGGTTATAATAGCTGCTAGGTATGCTCCTCTTGTCTTACCCCAGCCTCTCAATGACCTCCCAACAGATGGATACGTTAAGAATCTGCCCAAGTTTATAGGAGAGGGGGACATAACTGTAGAAGAACACCTAGACGCCTTTTACAGTTTCGCAGATGATAATGTTATCATGCATGTAGATGTATGGATGAGGATTTTTGTCCATAGTCTCCAAGGAGAGGCTAGAAAATGGTTTAAGGCCCTTCCCCCTAGATCTATTGATGGGATCAAAGATTTGGATAACGCCTTTTTGAGACAGTGGGGAGATAAAAAAGACTTCATGTATTACATGACAGCGTTTGGGTCTTTGAGGAGAAAAGAAGGAGAGTCTGTCTCTGACTTCTCTAAGAGATTTAATAAAATGTACAATAGAATCCCTGCTGAGATAAAACCCTTCAAATCCTTTGCAAATATCACTTATGCTAGTGCTTTTGATCTTAATTTCTGCCTATTACTGAGGGAGAGAAGAGCCACTACTTTGGCCCACATGCAGGATGTAGTCGTGGAGGTAGAATCTAACATATTGGTTGTTGACTGAATCAGAAACATTGCTGATAAGAACATGCCCAGGAAAAGGCCTAAAGCCTCCTCATCTAGTCCCTCTCCCCTGCCCCTTCAGACAGATGAGACAACTAGAGTACTAAAATCACTTTCTGCTAGGATGGAAAGATGGGAGTTAGAAGGGAAGCCCATGTACAGAAATCCCCAGAATGCTGATGGTAGAGGTTTCAGGAGACCTAATAACAATGGACCACAGGCTTTCCCAAAGGAACCAAAGGGGAAAGATAGGGAAGATCAAAGGATCCAAACCCCTCTCCAAAATAACCTGGTTACTCATGAGGGAGGGGAGGAGATAGACGAGTTTGACCCCAAGATTCACTGTGTCGAAGAAGTTCCTCCTTTTCCCCATTTGACTCAATCTGCATATGAAGAAGCCCTGATGAGCATTCAAATTCATGAGTTAGGTAAAGGAGAAAAGGCCGGCCACACCGCTAACAACTATAATCATAGGTCAAGAAAGAAAGAAGGAGACTTTGACAGCCAAGACCAGCCCCTCATAGAAGAAAGGCCTACTAAGTCTGCAACA
Organism: Picea engelmannii; assembly: GCA_009831015.1. NCBI lineage: Eukaryota > Viridiplantae > Streptophyta > Pinopsida > Pinales > Pinaceae > Picea > Picea engelmannii. Next base: position 4,908 of record ML782973.1, read on the forward strand.
ATCACTACTAAAGAAAAGAAAGCTCAGAATGCTTCGTTGGTGGTCAAAGAACCTGTCTCTGAGGTAAGGGAAGATCCTAAGATGATTTCCTCCTTTAATTTTGAGCATGAAATTCAAAAGATCAGAATTCTCGTTCCCCTCTCAGAGCTAGTTAAAAATGAGGACTTCAAAAGATCCCTCTCCAAGTTGCTGCAATCTGAGTCCCCCTAGCCTCCCTCTGACTCAGTGAACCTTCAAGATGAGAAACCAGTTGTCATCCTAGGTCCCATGGTAGAAGACAGAGATGATTCATCCCCTCCCTTCTACACTTCCCTGAACATACATGATAAAGTGTTGCATAATTGCCTCATGGATTCAGGAGCTTCCCATAACCTTATGCCCAAAATAGTAATGGAAGAGTTGGGACTGGAGATGAAAAAATATTATCATGATTTGTATTCTTTTGATTCAAGGAGAGTCCAGTGTCTAGGTGTCATCAAAGACCTGGTGGTTTCTTTGTTTCAGTTTCCCATGAAGAGTGTGGTCATGGACATTGTGGTAGTTGATGTTCCCCCCAAGTTTGGCATGCTGCTATCAAGGTATTGGATTAAAAGACTTGGAGTAACGTTATAGATGGATCTCACATACGCCACCATTCTGGTATTTGGAGGGGAACACAGGAGGTTGTACAGAGAAGCCCAGCTAGCCTATATTGTCAGTGATGAAGCAAACCCCACTAACCACCCCATCTTTGCACTTGACACTGACTTAGGGTCTAGTTTGTTACAGATCACTGGAACTCCTGAGGTCCCTTTGCAGATAAGAAAGCATCCCAATCTTAACCAGCAGATACCTCCTCCAACCACCTCTGTTTGGAAGATGTTCTTTGATGGAGCTTCCTCCAGTATAGGCGCACACGCTGGAGTGATTTTCATATCACCTTGTCAAGAGACCATATCCCTGTCATAGAAGATGGAATTTGAAACTACCAACAATGTGGTGGAATACGAGGCTCTTATTCTGGGTATGAGGGCTGCAAAATAAATGGGAATTGAAGAGGTGTCAGTGTTCGGAGATGCGGAATTGATAATCCAGTAGGTCAGGAATGTTTATCGGGCCAAGCATCCTCGGCTCAGGAGTTACAGAAATGAGGTATGGGACCTAATTGATAATTTCTTCTCAGATTTCAACATTACTTTTGTCCCAAGGGAAGAAAATGCCTCGGCCGACTCCTTAGCAGTCTCGGCTAGTCTGTTCAGGGTCCCTCTGCTGCCGAAGATCCATGGTGAGGTCGAAATAAGATATAGACCATCCATCCCAGAAAATGTAAAGCATTGGGAGGTATTCGAGGATGATCTTGAAATCAAAAATTTTCTTCAGACCGTCGATGAGTTTTCGGTATTGCACATTGATCAGGATCCCGACCCGGAAGGTGACCCTCACCCTGAGGTGTTTGCAAATAAAATTGCTAATCACCAGATTATTCAGCTACCTAGCAATCACATTCCGAGGGGATTAGTCCCTTTGGAAAGACTGTTTGATAGGAATGATGTGGCAGTAAAAGGTAAGGTTTCAAATAAAGATGCTGATACAGCCGAATACAACATTGGCACACAGGAGGAGCCTAGGTTTGTCAAATTATCAAGCAGTTTGACCAGAGAATAGAGGGCCGAATATACTGAGTTGCTAAAAGAGTTTGCTGATGTGTTTGCATTGACATGCGAAGACCTCAAGACTTATGACACATCTGTCATTGAGCACAAGATCCCACTGAAAGAAGAGGCTAAACCGTTCAGGCAGAAGCTGAGGCAGATAAATCCCATGTTGCTACCTGTCATGGAGAAAGAAGTGAAGAGATTGCTAGATGCCCAAATCATTGTCCCCTTGAGATATTCTAAGTGGATGGCCAATTTGGTCCCAGTAAGGAAGAAAAGTGGAGAATCAGACTCTGTGTTGATTTCAGGAACCTGAATAGGAGCTCAAGGAAAGACAATTATCCCCTGCCCAACATGGAACACATACTACAAAGGGTAACGGGTGCATCTAGGATATCCATGATTGACGGATTTTCTGGCTATAATCAGATATCGGTCATGCCTGAAGACAGGGAAAAGACAGCCTTCACCACCCCTTGGGGCACATTCATGTATGCCAAAATGCCATTTGGACTCATGAATGCAGGAGCAACATTTCAGCGAGCCATGGATATAGCCTTCATCGGGGAGAAAGACCAGTTTGTAGTGATCTACCTAGATGACATCACAGTCTTATCCAGGTCTGATAAAGAGCACTGCCATCACTTAAGGAAAGTTTTCTTGAAGTGTCGTAGGTTTGGTCTCTCCCTTAATCCCAAGAAATCCTTGTTTTCTATGATGGAGGGAAAGCTATTAGCACATATAGTGTCAGTGGAAGGAGTGAGGATTGATCCTAGCAGGGTAGAGGAAATTCAAACCCTGTCACTTCCTAGATCCAAGAAGGAAGTTCAGGCCTTTTTGGGGAAGATTAATTTCTTGAGGAGATTCATCTCAAATTTTGCTGAGTTGGTGAAACACATCACAACCATGCTCAGAAAGGAAAATGAAGTGAAATGGACTGCTGAGCCCAGGGAATCTTTTGTCCAAATAAAAAGGGCACTAACTGAGGCACCTGTGTTGATCAACCCTGATTATTCCAAACCCTTCCAAGTTTTTTCCTTTGCCTCTTTCGATATGGTAGCAGCGGTGTTATTGCAGAAAAATGAGGAAGGACGGGAGCAACCCATTGCCTTCTTCAACAGGGAATTAAGAGATGAAGAGATCAGGTATGAAATCATGGAGAAGCAAGCCTATGCCCTAGTGAAATCTCTCAAAGCTTTCAGAGTCTATGTATTGCACTCAAAGGTAACCGCATATGTTCCTTCGGACCCTGTGAAGGACATCCTTTTGCAGCCTGATATAGATGGGAGAAGAGGCAGATGGATAGCTAAAATCCTGGAATTTGACTTGGAGATAAATCCCACCAATTGCAAAGCCTTGGGGATTAGCTTCATCAACGCCTGTTCAGAAAATCCGCAAGCTGAGTCGACCAATAAGGATTCTCAAGATGCCTTACCGCTAGCAGCATGCACCTGGTACAAGGATATCTTGTATTTTTTACGAGAATTAAAGCCTCCTGATGGAATGGGAAAAAGCAAGGCGAGAGATCTGAAGCTCAAAGCGGTCAGGTATTGCCTCATTGACCAAGCCTTATACTGGAAAGACCCTTTAGGGGTATTTTTAAGATGTCTGGACTCGCAGGAAGCCCAGAAGGTTATATTTGATTTCCATAACGGCCTTTGCAGGGGGCATCATTTCTGGAAAACCACAGCTCATAAGATCCTTAGGGCTGGATATTTCTGGCGTACTTTATTCACTGATGTTTGCAGAGAAATCAGAGCTTGCATCAAATGCCAAAAGTTCTCAGGAAAGAAGCAGCTCAAATCACTGCCATTAAAGCCTATAGTAGCTTCAACGCCTTTTCAACAGTGGGGGTTAGACTTCATCGGAGAAATTCATCCTCCCTCAAGTGGTCAACACCGATGGATCTTGACTGCGACTGACTATTTCACCAAGTGGATAGAAGCTACCCCTACCAGGAGTACTTCTCACAAAGTAATTATCAGCTTCCTGGAGGATATCATAGCCAGATTTGGTTGTCCCAACAAAATCGTCACTAACAATGATGCCTCTTTCAGGTCTGAGCCTTTGGTTAAGTTTTGTGAACAATTCGAGATTTTCCTGATCCACTCTACTCCCTATTATCCCCAAGGAAATGGACTAGCAGAGTCTTCCAATAAAAGTCTGATCAAGCTCATCAAAAAATTATTAGAAGACAATAAAAGGGCCTGGGATTCAAAGCTCAAATTTTCCCTATGGGCCGACCGGGTGACAACAAAGAAGTCTCTAGGCATCTCACCTTTCCAACTTGTTTATGGGACAGAATTTGTTTTCCCTACTCAGCTCGCTTCATCCGTGGAAAAATTCCTCCAAGACCTTGAAGGAGAACCTGACCATATGGTCAGAAGGATTCATCAGATGGTGGAAGTTCAACAGATTAGGGAACATATCATGGATAGGGCCTACCATCATCAATAGAAGATCAAGCAAACCTTTGACAATAAGAACAAAAAGAAAGATTTTGAGCTGGGCGATCTGGTGCTCAAATGGGATGCACCCAGGCAGGATAGGGGAAAACATAGTAAGTTTGATGCCCTCTGGTTTGGGCCTCTCAATATCTCTGAGGTATTTTCAAACAACACTTACAGGTTTCAGGATTTGGAAGGCTAAGAATTTTTTGATGGCCCAGTTAATGGGCATTTCCTAAAAAAATGTTTTTTGTAAGCCGCAGGCGGCTTCTTTTGTTTTGTAAATATTGTTTTCTATTTTCTATTTTTGGCATTAATAAAATGACTCCATAGCCCAATAGCAAGGCACTGAAACTACAGAATGGGTTCTTATAGCATCACAGTGACGACTCTATCCCCCCATGGAGCCTAATGTTAGCGACATTTCTTGTTCTAGGCGCAAAAGTATTCGGGTTTGCAAGTCGCACGAGAAGCGTCCGAGCGCAGCATGGAAAAAATCTCGTTTTGAGGCTTCCAGTCAAGCGGGCGGGTGGAATTACGATGTCAGCAGCCCGGATCCATCCATAAGAGCAAATCAACGGTCATCGGAATATCAGGGTTAGCAAGTTGACCGATGTATAACGTCAAAGAAAGCGGCTTTATGCTGAGACTGAATCTAGGTCGTCCGATCCCGTGACACATAGTGCGAGATCTAGTTGGCATATTGGCAGTCGGGAGTTCGAAGGGTGAAAGTCCCTCATCATCTCACATCTCGAAACCCTAAACCCCAGAGTGCCGAAAGTGCCTAGAGGTGGGCCCGCAGCATCACCAAGTAAGTTCAGGGTCGTCAGATCTAAGAGGGACGTGTGGCGCCCAATTAGGCCATCTTGGCATTTCGCTCATCGCAGATATGAATAAGAAAGGATTAACTCCTTCCATTTGCGAACGCCAAAAGCGTTTTGGGAATAGACACAGGGTCACAACCCATGGTCATTTGGGAAAGAAAGGAGCTGTGTAAAAAGGGGGCCAAAAGCATCGAGTCTAGTCGCTGAAAGGATCATCGTGATCTCCATACGCCATCTGATTCAATCTCGATCTTGGTTTTTCACCTGGAGTAAATGAAGATGGGAAGGGGTGGTTGAAACCTCTCTTCAGGCATTAAGTGTAAAGTATGGATAATCTGGCAAGCGGTCTGCTCGAAAGGGTCCTGTGAACCCATATTTCCAGAGAAGCCATGTCGAGTTCTCGACTAGCTGGAGGAGGTCTACACACGCTAACTCAACATTTATTGACTCAGTTACTCCCCCTGCAGGAGCCATGCGCGGTTAAGGTGGCGTCCGACAAGGAATACCTGCCTGAATTCGACCGAAGGAACACCAAGCCTCGGATGACTGAGTCTGCCGATGTTGGGCGATTTTCTTTGAGTATATAAACTCAGTATTTGTATTTTGTAAAGGATCGATGGTTGAGCGAGGCTCCCGGTTGTAAAGCTTTAATGAAGCACTATTATTTCTGGTTATGTATGGACTCTTGAGACTTCTTGCCTTATGAATGTCAGTTTCTTTCACGTCTTTGTTCAACTGTGTTAGAGCAGCTCGGAATTGGAGAATCCAGTCGAGTTGTAACTATTATAGGATGATGTAGAATTTGATCACTGTGACAGTCGCATTGTCTCTAATCAATCCTTGTGATTTTCCTAACGCTAAACGACTTGGAATTGGAGAATCCATTCAAGTTCCCCTTTCAGTTTCTCGAAGCCCTGAACCATAAGATCTCGCATTCAGAGTTTTCTTCTACAAATTACTGAAAGCCTATTGCCCGAAGTAGTTTGTTCACTCTTCTTATCAAGTCTTCCACCTGTTCACCTTTTAATCAACCTGCTGACTGAAGTTAGATCAAGACCTCCTTTGTTTCTTACATGCCGGACCCAGTCTCTGAGTTAGAGTGACATCTCCCTGTGTCTCTGTCCATTTGATCACCCATTAAAAACTATCGTGACATAAAACTGATGGGCATCGAGCTCTGCTCCTGCAAGCAATCCAGGAGTGACTTCCGTCGCCAACAGTTCCCCACCAAGGCGATGATGCCACAGTCTCTCGGACTACTCCACCAACTATAACGTTTGCACTTTAGCAGGCTTCAATATATTTTTCTAACTTACAAAAAAAAAAATCAAGGTTTTGCAATTATAGCGTGAATACTCCCTCTGTTAATTGGGTGTTGCAAATTCATTATTCATGTATTTGTCTTAATTTTCTATTTTTTTATTTTTTTTTGGTTTTTCTTTTGCTCAAGTATTATGGTTTGGATTTTGCCCCTAGGGTTTTGCAATTATAGCGTGAATACTCCCTTTGTTAAGTGGGTGTTGCAAAGTCATTATTCATGTATTTGTCTTACTTTTCTAATTTTCTTTGGTTGTTGGTTTTTCTTTTTCTCAAGTATTATGGTTTGGATTTTGCCCCTATAGTGCATTTACACAAGATTATCAATCACCATATTTCATTTGCAAAATAATTGTCTAATCGTTCGGTATGTCTTCAATATCCTAGGGTATGGTGCTTAGGGTTTTAGCATCTTTTGTGGGGGTTATTTAAATCCACGTTGAATCTCATCTTAGAATAGTTCTAGTTGGCTTTTTTTGGATTTCAAATAGCTTGCAATTGAAGTAGTTGCACAATTGCAAACCCATGGTGTTCCCTTGAGTATTTCTTTCATGTATCATTTTTGAAACCCAAACCTAAGGGTTGAATATATGAACCTCTATTTCTTTAAGGACATGAAGGTCACTTGTGCAATAGAAGAGGTTACCCTACAAACATCATAGAACAAATCAACATAGAAAAAATCAACATAGAAAAAATACATTACTTCATGGGGTTTCCACTTACTACACCTGTGGCATAGCACATGTGATCATGGGATATTAAAGACTACCTTTAATTTCACTAAATATTGGTAAATACCTCCCAAAATCCTTTGGTTGAACCCCCTCCCAATACATCGTTCAAATAATTAAAAAATCTATTTTTACTAGGTATCCCTTGTTATTTTCCCCAATACCTATAAACTCTCCCATACCCTACATCCCCCAATACCTACAATATATTAATTCTATTTTTTACAATTTTAATTTTTTTTATAAATGAATATGATAAGATATTGGTTAACAAAGTAAAGCTCCATACATTACTAATATATAAAAAATTAAAATTAATTATATATAATTTGAAATTTGAAATTAATTAATTATTTATATTAAAATATTTAATTGTATAATGCCATAACTATATATAATATATTAAATAAATTACTATTGTAAAAATTATTTAATAAAT
>ML782973.1:12352-76240 GCA_009831015.1 Picea engelmannii
ATACTATATTAACTTCCACACTAAAATGATGCAATTTGAACCATCTTATGTAAGGAGTTTCATAAAAATAAAATATAGTGTAATGATTGTTTTACAAGTTAAAACATATTTTTTTAAATAAATTTAATTTAAGTGGTTAAAAAATTATTATTATACCTAACACTCTCTTTTGAAGATTTTATACAAAAATTCGAATATAACCGAAAAACAATATATATAATGATTTTCTTATCATCTAATTGCTATAAAATTGATCGACAAAGTCTGAATAACAAATGTTTGGATGCATGCTTCCATTGTATTTGGTGGAGGGAGACCTTTAAATCTGACACCGTTTAGAATTAATGGCCAGTTGTTTATTATAAATGCCTAGCAGTAAGTACTATAACTCACAAAGATTTTAAAAAGATTTTAAAGGTTAGAATTAATGGCAGTTGTTTATTATAAATGCCTAGCAGTAGTAAGTACTATAACTCTCAAAGATTTTAAAGGTAGTCAATTGGGATTAACATTATAACTCACAAAGATTTTAAAGGTAGTCAATTGGGATTAACATTATAACTCACAAAGATTTTAAAGGTAGTCAATTGGGATTAACATTCAAGCTAATATAGGAAAGGATGATGGTTGGCCTTCATTGTTTTCTAAATAAATTGCTATGATGTTATGTGTGATTTTGGTTAATTAGACAATTAAGAAGGAAAGTATGTGATAGAAAGACCACATATGATATCTCATATATGATGTTATATATGATTTTGGTTAATTAGAAAAGTAAGAAGGAAAGTATGTTATAGAGAGATAATATAAGAAAAGTAAATTTTAATGGGTGGTTAGCGAGAAGACCTATTTCCTAGATATTGTTATAGGAAATATGTTCTATGAAATAAGTAAATTGGTTAATTAGAAAAGTAAGAAGGAAAATATGTTATAGAGAGATAATATGAGAAAAGTAAATTTTAATTGGTGGTTAGTGAGAAGACCTATTTCCTAGATATTGTTATAGGAAATATGTTCTATGAAATAAGTAAATTGTTATAGGAAATGTGGTCTCTAATAAGTAGATTGGGTTTTCAAATCTAATTTTTTGTTTTTGTTAAGTGTAATCATATATATAAAATCTCCTTAATATAAAAAGTAATATATTAATTAAAAATACATAATACATAAAGTATAATAGTATAATTAATGTAAATATATTACAAATAAAATGAAGAAGATATACATTAATTTATTTTTTTAAGAATTTCATTCATTTCTATTGTAATATATAATTTATCAATTTTTTTTTATAAAAATCACTTTAAATTGGAGAAGAATACATCGGACACTGAGACCACAAGGGCACATTACAAGTGAGACTACGCTCATACACACTATTGCAATTTGATAAATTGTGTACAGATTTATAGGCTAGGATAGCCTCTAACAATCTCTTGAATGTGTGGATCTGAAAACCACTCAAAGCTTACAATAGTAATTCGTTCTAACAATTTTCTAACTATGACATTTCACCATTATTCTCCAACACTCCCCCTTAATGGAGAAATGGATTAAATACAATGACAACACATAACATGCTAGTCGGTCTTAGTCTTAGTTAGGCTTACAAATTGACTCTAACAATTTCATCTTGACCTTTCTTGTTGTGAGATAGTGATGGAGATGGAGCTTCTTCCTTGGCTTGTTGCTCCAAATATGTTTCATCTTGACTATGTTATGCTTCACTGTCCTCTTGGCTTTGTTCGTCTTCATTTTGGAACTTGGTAGCTGACTATTATTCTTTGTCCTCAACACTTCTGCAGGTTCTTGGAAGTGATTGTCTTTAATGCTAGCACAATTTTCCAACTTCTCATAAGTGGGTTGTCGCCATTTCTGGATACAATCATCACTGTCCTGCTCAATGGACTGTTGCAACATCAATTCATAATAATACTTGATTTCTTCCGGGCTCCACACCATAAAAATTGACTTAATATTTTATTCTCCAATTTCTTCATTTTCTTCCATGTTTTCTTCATGATGAGTCACAATTGAAAATGAATTGTTATCTTGTAAACCTGCACTCTCAAAAACATTGTTACAATCATATGAAAAATCATAGGAAGAACCATACTGGTTCTTTTCATTTTGCTCCTCTAAAAGAGCTTTCATTTCTTTGTCTTTCTTCCTTAGCTCTGATGTTGCATAATAATCTTCATTTTCAGCTTCAACTGCTATCAAAACTGGTTGTTTCATGTCTTCAACCTCTTTACCATACTCTATAAGATTGTCTTTCACTTGTTTTGTGTATGGAAATGAGCTTTTCTTCTCACCAAACAATAGCTCATCAATAAGATATTTCTCATGCAACAAAATTGACCTCTTTTCATGAGATGAATAGTTTTCATCAAATTTGACTAAATTTACCAAAGATTCACACAAGGGTTCATCGACAGTTACACATTCATCTCCATCATCAATCTCATTTGAATTCACCAAATCACCAAATACTATTTTACTGTCAGCTACAAACATACTTTTTTCATTAATCATTGCAACTTCAATAATGTCATTTTTAGTCTTTGTTCCAGTTACGAGACTGTAAACAAAATCACCATTTTCAACAACAATACCTTCATCAACTTCAACATTCTCACTCCACTTCTTCATTTCAAGAATATCCCAAAATATTTTCACTTCTTCATTTCAAGAATATACCAAAATATTTTTGCACTAGGTATTTCACCAAATTCACGCAAAATACTAGACAAAATGTTTTCATCCACCACTGATATAATAAGTTGTAATTCTATTGCACCTCTTCTCTTATCATAGAAATTAACATGACCTTCATGATCATAATGCAATAAATCTACTAACCATAGTGATTTTCACATTTCAGTTGCTCAATATTCATAATTTATACCTGATAAGAATGACAAATTTGGCATCACTATTTCATATAATTCATCAAATTCTTCATTGATCAGATCTAGCTACACATTCTACTTGTCAAACATGGATTCTTTAGTTGGAAACACATCATACTCATATGCATAATATAATAAATCTTCATGCTGATTCTTTCTCTTCATTTGTTTCAACTCTCTCTGGAGTTGTTTCAACCTCCTTTGATGACCCATGATAGCTTCACTTTCTACTGGATTCATTCATGGCTTACAGTTTCAATTATCAATGATTACATGGTCAACACACAACAATCCCTCCTTGATACGACAGACTGGACAGTCTAGCAGATCCTCTTACATGCAAGAAGCACCTCTCTTTGATTGACTACTATAATCCTGAGTGGAATTAACATCATGTTCACTCGGACAATAGAGTCCAACAACACAATGTTCATCTTTCTCAATGCAACTCTCCTCTCAGTGGCAATTCACATCCACAAGCTGAACAACCACTCACAACAAATAAAAGGAAACAACAATTCCTCTCCATGGACAAAAAACCAGTTGCTTACACACCACTGGTGGCCCCTCTACGAGATGGCTCCCACATTCACAGATTCCTGCAACAATTAATAAGATGCCTGAAATGATGAGAAGCGAGCTCTTCCCACAACTGCTCTTACAAATGAGACAGAATTTGTCTTTCCTACTGTGCAACAACGTTCCTTTCTGCAACCTCGACACCCTGCAAAAATCTCTTCTCAGTTTCTTCTCACCTGCCAGTGCTACACTTCATGGAACGACCCACACTATTCTTTCCAACAAAATGTACATTAACAATTCTTTAAATTGGTGGTAGCATATACAATTCTTTAAATTGCAAGAAACATATACAATGATTCTTAGGAAGCATATACAGATTAATTGACATCGATCCAAGTGTCAATACAATTGTTCATCTTACACATAAAACAATCCATCACATAGACTCTTGCTGGATAATAAGAGACCATAAAATTTGAAGATGCATCTGGACCAAAATGCCTCCACATACGCTGTTATCAAGCACTGCTCACGGTCTTCACTTTGCATCTATATCTTCAACATATACTTGAAAAATCACATTCTGTCCAATCCTCACTGAACATCAAAATAAACATGCCAATCCTCACCGAACGACTTCTTCACACAGGCGAGCAACGAACGAGATAGTGCCCAATTCCGTAGGTTGAGATTCTTTGGCACTCTACGCATGCACCCTTTCCACGATGGTTGTAACACTTTGCGCTAAAATAAAAAAAGCTGACACAGTCGATCTGTGGGATTTTGTACTTGCATCAAGGTTCAAGGTAGTCTTCATATGTGTCTCACATTTTATAGAGATTCCGTGGGTTCATATGCAATGATTTGAGGCTTCGCTCTTCCTTTGTCAACTCCACAAGAATACAACTCTCTCTCTCCAATAACAACTTAATTACAGTAGCACATGACCCTCTCTATATACAGTGATTTGACAGTCTCCTAATTGCTACAAGCACCTCAGTTCAACACGTGTGGCAGCGATTTCCCTATCATCTATGCAGCGATCTCCTCACCTTACCAACACTATGATACCAAATTTAAATTATAGAAGAATAAAACAGACAGTGAGGCCACAAGGGCACACCACAAGTGAGACTATGCTCACACACACTATTACAATTTGATAAATTGCTTACAGATTTATAGGTTAGGATAATCTCTAACAATCTCCTAAATGTTTGGATCTGAAAACCACTCAAAGCTTACAATAGTAATTCGTTCTAACAATTTTTTAACTATGGCATTTGGCCATTATTCTCCAACAAAATCAATTTTTTAAACTTGTAAATATTATTTAGATTTGCATTTTAAAAGTTTAAACTTAAAAAAAGATTCATCTAAATGTTTAATAAATTTTAAATTAAAATAAATTTAAAATAATAAATAGCATTTGGTGAAGGAGTTCACCAAATTTTATGATACTGTAACAAATTATATATCAGTTAAATTGGTGACATTTTTACAATTATATCTCTAAATCAACCATCTCTAAACACCTCATTTGCTTTGACCAAACCAAAATTCTTTATTTTTTAATTCTTTTTAAATTTCAATTTTTTGTTGGCTTCTATCCCTGACCTCTTAGGTTAATGTTTCCTTGTTTTATAATTTAATTTGATTTGTTTATCTGTGATCTTCTCTCTCTTTATTCCCTAAAAAATTTTCATCTTTACGGTTATGTTATTTCTGTCATTTCTGTCATTGGATTTAAAGGTTAATTTAATATCATATCAACAAGGCTCCAAACTAATAGGGAAAATGAGATAACAACCATTCCTCCCAACCACCTAAGCTAAACCTAATTGGCAACGAGGTTCTATCATTATTACAACTTTATCTTTAACAAGTACAACATTGTCATGCACTATACCTGCCGCACGAATTCTGCAAGATGGGCCCCACTTTTGATAGTGTACATTAAAAAAACAAGAAATATTTATTACAATAAGATTCGGGGAATTGAATGGAGCAATAAGACTTCAAAGTCTTTGGCCAATAAGATATCAGATAAATGAGATTTTAAATTTAAAATAAATCATTATTTTTTAAAACTTTAGATAAAGGGGTGTATATTTTATAGTCAACCATGAACTAATAGAAAGTCAAGCCTAACTCAAAGCTATATACCATGCCTATCGGACAAGTATAATAATGAGTAAAATGTTCACTTGAAACATTGAACATTTCAAAAACTTACACACACTTTACTTCCAAAAAATTTAAACAACAAAATAAATAACACATTTACAACAAGGGTTGCATGGCAACACAGTCCCTGCCGAGTTAGTTGGGAAATACATGCTGAGCAATGAAACTTAATATTACTAAATACACGTAATGAATATTTTGTCAAAATATAATAATTGAGGGTTGTTTGCTATTCAAAATGTATAATGAACCTTAAATTGAATGAAACTATAATATTCATAAATATAATAAATATATTATAAATATAATAATAAATAATATATTAGATAGTAAATATAATAATGCATAATACCACTTTTTATATTTAGATGTGGTGATTGATGAAATTCATTGATTATGTAATTAATTCTACATATTGAAAGACGTGAAGGGAGCAATAACATTTCAATTCTATATCAACCAATTAGAAATGAGAAACACAAATATTTTTACTATATCCAAAAATATATATTTATTTTTCTATGTTAAACATTACATTGCATACACAAATTTATGGTAAAAGGTAAATTAATGTCATATTAATATCACATCAAAAGCAAATTCATTGCTATAATCTCATGGTACGGACTAATAACAACACCCACTACAACATGACAAACCTGGAAAATGACAATTATTATTAAGGGGTCAAAGCCTTGACTAGACAACCACAAACCGACGGACTTGGTAGATGGCAATTATTGTTAGAGGATGAATAAATGGACTAGACATTTAGATATTTTGGCGGAACATATTTGGCCGACACCCCAAAAAAACATTCCTTTCACCACTGTTTAATCTTTTCCGCTATCTACGATTTTGTTGGTGGTTAGAGAGGCAGAGATATCTCAAAAAAACATTCCTTTCACCACTTTTTATCTGTTCCGATATCTACGGTTTTATTGGAGGTTAGACAGGTAGAGATATGACACTCTACCAATCTATGATTTTGTTGGTGACTAGACAGGTAAAGAGATATGACACGTGTTTTTATCAAGGTTAAAATATGTAATCTATAAGCGTTGTATATGGTTTATTCAATATGGACATGGAAAATTATTTTAATTGGATTTCAGTGAAACAAAAACTTAATAGATGGTATAGTATTAAATTGTTTTAAGCTTTTTCAAGGTTTTGAGTTACTCTCATTTTTTCAAGGTTTTGAGTTATTCTCATTCTTGAAAATATTAATATTTATTAGAAGCCTTATCAATAGAGTGAAAAATGTGTCAAATTTAATTTTGGAGATCCTCAATGTTTCAGATACTTGTAATTTAGTAAATGACAAATCAACACCATTTTTCTATTGGGTGTTAGTTTTGATTATATTGTATGGTGTGTTATATGATGTTCAACCCTGTTGGATGAAACAGGCCTATAATCATCACATTTGTTATTAGGTAATTTTTTAAATAATTAATTTACATTTTATATAAAATGGTTTATTTTATATAAAAGATATGAATAGTTATTAGGTGATTTTTTAAATTATTGAGTTTATTTTATATAAAAGAGTTTATTTTATATAAAAGATATATGAATAGTTATTAGGTGATTTTTTAAATTATTGAATTTATTTTATATAAAAGATATGAATAAAATTTTAAGAGTTAATTTTATTGATATATAGTTTTATGTTGTATTTATCAGTTTTAAGATCAAATTTTATTGGGTTTTTTTGGGTGATTAATAACTTATGTGACTTTAGCTGGTAGATTCATATTGTGTTCTTCATTCTCAAGGTTGATTCATATTCCGTTCTTCATCCTAAAGTTGAAGAGGAGAAGGTAGGAGCATCCAACAAGGAGTTACCAGGAATGGCAAGTGGCAAGGGATAGCCTCGTACCAATACAAGTGTCTAAGTATGATTACAATAATCAATTTCTCAATTCCTATTTTAAATAAAATTCTATGAAAAAAGTCCTTTCCAGGAATGATACTTGGCAAGGGATAGCATGATACCAACAGAAGTGCCTGAGTATGATTACAATCCTCAATTTATATTTTATTAAAAAATTCTATGAAAGAAAGGAGAGGATAAGAAAAATTCACATTCGATCTTTCATCAAACTCTACATCTTATTTGAATATATCATATTCTTTTTTAACCTTTATAATTTTATTGAAGATTTATTTTTAATAAATATTTATTTTTATACGAATAATAAAATGATAAGAATAGGTAAATTTATTTTTATAACAATTAAAAAAAAAACACAAATTAACTTTTAAATTTTTTATTTTTATTATTAATTTATAAAATTTGTTCAAAACACTTAATTTAAAATCTTTTCCATAAAATTCAACATTTCATTCACATAAGTTTCTAAAAGAAAAATCCATATAAAAAATTCTATATTATTTAAAAAAAAAGATGAGATGGTTGTCCATGTCTTTATATACTTAAAAAATTACGAGAGACTATTCATTAACAAACAAATCACTACTTTTATGTTTCTAAAAGTTATATCTTCTAAAACATAAAGTTTCCTTCTCTACAAATCAAAATTTATCTATGTTATAACATGGATAACTTATGTCTGGAAAATAACACTACTACCCTCACAAAACAGGTAAAAAAAAAAAAGAAAAATTTAAGAATAAAGAAGAGATAACAAAAGATATTTGAAAGAATATCTTAGGTACAATGACTACTCCAAATACCTGAAACCAACTTGATCTATTAGATCTATTGTGTGTAATTAGAAGGAAGAGCTCCTCCATTTATCATAGACTGAGAGGAGGCAACATTGAATGTAGGTGGTTGGGAAGTTCACCTATTGCAATAAATAGGTGGTTGGGAAGTTCACATACTACATTGACTTGACCTAAGTAAACTTAGTCACATGGTATATGTACACCAACACTCCTCCATAAGTGCAATTTAGGGAAGTATGAAAAATACATTAAAGCTCAAAAATGGGTCTCGACTACTAGGCCTACTAAGGTACCCAAATACAAATTCTCATAAGTGGAGAAAAGGAGAAAAACCCTTAGGAAAAATACCTCTTCCCTTAAAGAGAGAGAAAAAAAGAAAACAACATAAACAAAAAGTGAAGGTAGGAAGGCTCAAGATGACTCCCGAGAGACAAATTTATTCACCCCAAACATCGATGTTAACTGAATAAAATGAGGTGATGCAAAAGTTTTAGTGAAGATGTTGACAACTTGCTCCTCAGTAGGAAAATACTCCAAGTTGAGAACACCACCCTAGATGAGTTGTCTAATGAAGTGCATGTGAATATCAATGTGTTTTTTCCTTTGATGCTCCACTAGGTTGCAAGAAATGTGTACGACACTCTGATTGTCAAACTAAAGAGTGGTAGGATGATCCTATTGAATGCCAAACTTAATCATCAACTATCGAAGCCAAAGAATTTCCCGACTAGCATTAATTGCATCACGATACTCAACTTCTGCAAAGGATAATCCAATTGTTGATTTCTTCTTGCAAGACCAGGAAATGAAAGCGGAGCCAAGGAAATAGACAAAGCTAGATGCAAAATTTCGATCATCAACTAAACCATCCCAATGAAACCCACAAGATGAGAAGCACTAAAGGTGTATTGAATGACAAAATTGGTAGTACCTTGAATGTACCTAAAAATGCACTTTGTTTCCTTCCAATGACTCTCATGAGGATCTTGAGAGAATTGAGAGACAAGCTCTATGACAAAAGAGATGTCAAGACGTGTATGATTCAAATACAATAGACTTCGAACCAATTGTCGATACAATGAAGGAGTAATGCACGGTGAAGAGAAACTGGCAGAAAGGGTAACTTCTAATTGAAATGGAGTATGGGTTACAATCAACCATGCTAAAGCGCTAAAGTAAATCAAGTGCATAATTCTGCTAGAAAATGGAGATTCCTTCTAAAGGCTAAAGAACCTGCAAACCAAAAAAATAATGCATAAGTCCTATATTTTTTATATCAAACTATCCCATCAATGCTTTCTGAACACTCTAAATCATAGATAAAGAACTCCCAGTGAGAATTAAATCATCCACACATTAAACTAGAATCAAGAGATTAGTTCCCTGCCTCTAAGTGTAAAATGTAGGATCATAATTACAATGATTGTACCCTAAAGAAATAAAAAAAATATCCATCTTCTCATACCAAGATCGAGGAGCTTGTTTGAGACCATTCAATGAATGTTGAAGCCTGCAAACAAGAGAAGAATCCTACCCAAAACTAGGAGGTTGCTCCATGTAGATTTCCTCATCTAAATCGTTGTGCAAAAAGGTGCTCTTCAAATCCATAGATGGTAGACTGACCAGCCTTAGGAAGAAACAAGAGAAATCACAATGCATTTAGAATTTATCTTGGAAATAGGAGCAAAGGTCTCAGAGTAATCAGTGCCTTCAACTTGTAAAAATCCCTTGGCCACAAGACATGTTGTATTCTTGTCACTAGAGCCTTAGGAAGAGGAACAATATCCCATGTGTGCAAGAAAGAATACTCCTCTATCATGACAACATCCCATTAAGGTATCCCACTAGATTCAGAAAATTGTTGGGGATCATTTCAAATTCCATGACTAAAAAAGGAGACACTAGTTGTTTGTGACTGAATATGGAAAGGGACATAAGCATAATAGTTGAAATCAATTGGCTCATAGTCATACCTGCCAAGCCTCCTTCACTCACTAAATCTCCTCTTGAGATGTCGTTCTTAATCAAGTTCTCCCTACTCATGTCGCTCATGTTCCATTGGCATTGAAGGAATATTTTCTTCTAGTTTATTTTCATCTTTAAGATGTTCATTATCTTTTTCTTCTACAAAATCAGAATTGTTAGCATGATTTGCACCATCGTCAACATGGAAATCTAAGGGAAAAGAAGGAGATGATGTGGGGTTGAAACCCTCATCGAATAAAACAACTCTTCGAAAGATGAATTATTTAGAGATAAGATCAAATAACCTATATTCCTTCATATCATCATAATAACCAACAAATATCAGTGGTTGGATCTTCTTCTCCATATATTTATTCTTTTAATCTAGAATCAATGCCCATGTTGGACTACCAAATACTCTAAAAGTAGATACATTGGGTTTAACATGGATCCAAGCTTCCTCTAGAGTCATATGCATCACTATGGAAACACTGCCCTATGAGACATCATATTTTGAATGTAATTTGCACAATTTACTACTTCAACCTAGAAAGAAGGTGCCATGTTCTTGGAATGAATCATGTATTTCACCATTTATTTCAATGTATGGTTCTTTCTTTTAGAAACGAAATTATTTTGAGGGGTGTAGGGAACATAGCTATGACGCTAAATGCCATGCTATCTACAAAAATCCTTGAATTCATGATTGTCATACTCCCCCATATTATTTGTGTCTTGTTTCTTGATAGAAAGAGAGGAGTGATTCTCAACAAAATCCTTGAAGGTCTTAAAAGTAACAAAGACCTCAGTCTTATACTTAAAAAAGTACACCCAAGAGAAACATGAGAAGTCATCTATAAAAGTGAGTACATACTTAACCCCTAAAAATGAGCAAGTAAAAAATGTCATGATATCACTATGCACCAAATCAAAAGGTGCTATAACGTGCAAGACCTTTCCTTTAGTAAAATGATCTTGATGTTGTTTTCCAAGAACACAATTTGGACAAAATTTATTGGTACAATAAACTTTAGGAATCCCAAGACCCAAATTTTGTGTGCTCAAACTACTGTAAATATCTATAGTTTAGATGTCCAAATATTTCATGCCAAATCCTACTAAAAGAATCAACATGTGCAATGAAAGAGGAATCAGAGAAAGGCTAAAAAGAAGCAAACTTGTACAAATGAGAACTATGACCAACTCTTCCAAAAGAAACAAGAATGTCTTGATTATGTAGTTCTTGAATGACTACATCATTAGGAGAAAACTCTATTGTTTTCCCATCACTAGAATGGCAGATCTGATAGATAGAGAGTATATTTGTAGAGATGTTACTATGTTAGGAATAAGAAGAACATCATTGATGCATCCTTTATCTAACTGCACAATTATTTATCCTAAAACATCAAGCTGTGTATATTCTCCAACTGCAATCTGTGAAACGTTACATTCATATGTGGAAGGAAGCTACTCATGAGAATGAGTCATGTGGAGTGATGCACTAGAATCAAGTATCCAACTATTTGAATATGCATATAAGGCCTAAGAAAATAAAGCATGCCCTAAACCAGATGAAGAAGGCTTGGACTAACATTTTGTGCTTCCTCATGCCTTCATTCAAAGCTTCAAGTTTCAAACAACATTTGGATTCGACATGCCCTATTCCACCACAAAAACTGTAGGTTTCACTTGACATCTTCTTCCTTGTCTTAGAGGAAGAGTCACTGGACTTGGAATATGCAGGAAAAGTTTTTGAATTATGCTAAGGCTTGGAGGAAAACTCACCATCTTGAGCGTAATCTTTCTTTTTTTTTCATCGAGTCTTATGCTTACCTTTGGAGGTATGAACCATAAGAGCTTGATTCTTAGAGCTAGCAAGAGCATCTAATTGCATAATATTAGAATGTTCCCTAGTTAGGCGCTCATGAAAAATCTCAAAAGAGGGAATTTTAAACTCACTTCCTAGTGCATCCATAGTAGAACAAAATGTAGAAGAAAATACCTGGAAAGGACCTTTTAACTTGGATAAAATCAAGAAAATGCACATTTCATCTGATTTAGTTTTTCCACGAGATTTCAACTATGCCACTAGTAACCTAATTTTTTCAAGAAAATATTCAATGGATTCATGCTACATTCCGTGAAGGCATAGAGGGAATGTAGCTAGCAAAAGATAGACGTCCCACGTCTCCTAAAAAAATCAAATACATGGAAGAAACAATTTCATATTATATAGATGTCCCACTGGTTGAGGGATCTACACAAGTGTGTTACAAACTTTGCTTTAACCCTATGACACTCTGTGCACCTCTCCCTTCAAGTGACATTGTGGTACTACCTCCCAAGCCTTATATTACCCATTTAGAGTACCCAATTGTTCTAGACTTTAATTAATTAATGGAAAATAAATGGGCTTGGAAAAAGGTTGCATTGAAAATGAAGGTGCAACACACCCTCTACAGAGGCACCCATAAATGAGACAATAGAAACCCTTATATGTCATGAACCCCATGCCCAAAATTATTACCCCCATCTACTTCATTTTCTCCACATAATTTAGAGAGGGGTCCACCTAGGAGACACTCCATGACTCAAGGAATGACTCACCCAATAGGTCACCTTGACAACCTTCCCATACCTAAACTTGACAAATTGCATAGGGTCTTTGAGCACTTGTTTAATTTGATGAAGTAGTTTTAATGCACATGTTTAGGTGGCTCTTGTATTAAATGTGATTTTACTTGCCATGATACATTTGACTTGAGACCCTTGGAGGGCAGGACCTTGTCAGATAGACATTTTGAAGGAACAAGCCTAGCTTGGGCCTTCATTAGGGTAGAAGGGCCACAGGTTGGATTCCATGACCCATATTTTTGGGGCAAGATAGAGGTATGGCGTTTCCTTTAGTGGAAAGAGACAAGAACTTAGATATGAGTACACCTATCCCTATATATCCAATGACTTGCCTTTGGAGGCCTTACACCACATGTTTTGGGCTTGATGTCTTGACTAGGGCTAGGGTTTGGTGGTGGTGATGATGATTTGATGGACACTTGGCACCTTGTGATGAGGAGGATCCCTTGCACCATGGAGAAGACCCTATCATTTGAATGGAAGGCCTTAGGAGGCCCAACGACTTCCTCTTATTTATCAATGACTTTCTAATGTGTCAAGATGTCACCCTAGAAGGGGTTGACGTCACCTTTAGGGTTTCTTTTTGTGCAAATTTTAAAGTTAAAATGAAATTACTTTGTAAAGGGGAAAAATAAAGGGGAATGGCCCCCTTATTTTGTGTTTTACCCTAACTAAATGTGGAAAAACACTTTTTAGAGGTTTTGTATTAATAAGGATCAAATTCATTTCATTTTAAACATAACTCTCTCATGTGATAAGAGCTACATGGCTGAAATTTTCACCCCTCTTGGATAAAATTCATCTCTCTCTCTTATGCTATCTTTTATACTTGTCTTGTGGAGCTAAGTGGTGTGCTATATCTTGGAGGCTATTCTCTTGCTATGGTGATGAAATTTTCTTGGTAAATAAGGGTTTGTCTTGCATGCTTCTTGGAATTAGTAAGAAAACACTGCATATTGTTAATTCTTCTTGCTTGTTTCATGGTTGTTCTTGGCTAGAACCTTGAAGGAATATAAGGGAATATACCCTCCACACAGTTTTATCATTATTGTTTATTGAATAAGCCATTATGAAGGTTGCTAGGAGGAGTAAAAGGGCTTACACCCTCCTATATTTACCTTGTTACAAATACTTTCTCTAGGGATTAAAAGGGCTTACACCCCTAGAGAAGTGGTAGACCTAACCTAATACAAGAAGACTCCATAATCCATTTGGAAAGGCACTAATATAATTTTTCATTGGAGAAATAAATTACTTGCATTGGTACACATGATTTTGAGAGATATCGAATTTGTTTAATTTGGAATCTTTTCTTAGTGTCTTAAGCTTGCTCAAACCACTAAGGAATCTTGATTGGCCTAGTATTTTTCTAGTTATAATCAATTAAAATCTACAACCATTAGGAATGCAAAAAAACACATTCAAACTCTCTCTTTAACTTGCTTTTCAACTGTGAAAATTTTCTTGGAAGCCATTATTATTGTTCTACTACCTATTAGCTAACGTTTTTACGATTTACTTGCTGATTTTTATGGTTGAAATTTATTGTTGTAGAAAATATTTTCTACAGCCACTTGGATGTTACTATAATTCTCCGAAAACACTATCCAACAACCCTCTTTTACCATAAAAGTTTGTGCTAAAATATTGGAATATTATCTACTTGTTTAGTACTTCACTGTCCAATAATTCTTTCGTACTTTGGATGGTTATTTCTACAGTGTATATATATATATATATATATATATATATATATATATATACTTCAATTTAGGACATCAAACTTCACTTGCTTGTCCCTTTGATATTTAGGCTTGTATCTCAATTATTTGTCTTGTCTCGGGTTGATGTAACACTCTGGTGCAGGTACCCAAATCTTTGGAAACCATCCTCCATCTGCAAGGCTTACTTTCAATCCATCCTCCACTTTCTATTTTGACATATAGGGTTATCGCCTTCCATTACTCGACTTTCCATCTCATTTCCCCCTATGGTCACACATGATTCCCCTTTGTGTATGATATTTTCTTCACTAAAGTGAAGAGAGTATGTATATAAGGTGACAAAGGGTAGGTATTCCCATAGTTGTCTCACCTTTGTACATTGGTTCGGGATTTTCCCAACCTACAATCCATGCGATAAAATTTTGGCCTTGTTGTCTGGGAGGATTTTGAATCCTCTTTCATTCCCTAAAGACACTTTGGAAAGATTTGATCTCAAAGCCTTCACCCCTAACTTACCTGGTGAATCCATTGAGGGAAGATACCCTCTCCATTTTGATGAACACCAAGTTCATATGGCAACTCCATTGAAGTGACACCCCAGATAATGGAACCATGGCATCACAGGATTTACCACGGGCCTTCCATAAGGTATACCCTTCTATTTATGTTCATAATACCCCTAGATATACGAACCATTACCCTACACAATGGAGTGAAAATTTCCCCAAATTCGATGGTGACCCAACCCTAGTAGTCACCGATGTTGTGAATTATATGAGGTATGCTTCAAGTATAAATGTATTGCATGAATATGTACTAATGAAAATATTTGTATCTTTTTTGGATTCAAGTAAAAGGAAGTGGCATGTAGACTCATGTGATCCGAAAAGTATTTAGTATTATATGAAGCTTGTTGAAGAGTTTCTAAGGTGTTGGGGGCCAACGAATTAAGATTTGCAAGATACTTTCCAAGAGATCAAAGGTGCCCTTTACATAGAAGGTTTCCTAGTAGATGGTGAAACAACAATTGAAGAATGTGAAATTGAAGCAGAGTATCACCCTCCATCTATAAAAGAAGCACTTGAAAAACACATCCATGAAGAAATTTGTCAAGAAGATCTCAATGATGAAGACCCAGATGAGACATTGGGGTCCATTATCGTGGTTGGTGAAGGTGAATTTGTCTTGCCTTGCTTTCCTCCTGCACATGCAGATGAAGAAATTATTAGCCTTAATGATGCAGATGATCTCATGGAGGACCCCTCTGATGTGGTTGATCAACATATTGATGATTTAATACATGTTGGGAGACGTAGATGGGATGTGGTTTGTTTTATTTTTGATAAAGATCCCATTTACAACATTGAAGGTAGTTCTCAAGAAAAATGGTTTGAGTTGCCATCTTCATAGGAATGGTCTTATGTGTATATGATTCATATGTTTGGCATCCTAAGGATGATGTGATCACATATTTATTTTGTCCATTCTAGGATGATTTGTCACAGCACAATCAAGATGATTTTCAGTCATCCCTTTGGAGTTGTGATGCATATACTTTTGAGTATTCATTTATGTTCTATGATAATTTTCATCCACCTTCATCCTCGGATTTAGATGGGCACCGCGGCATGGTCATCCTAGAGAAGTCAAAGACTCATACTGCAGAGTACACATATTTTCATCTTGGAACCTTTTACAAGGACTTGCAGATGATGAAGCAACATGTTTTGGGTGTTAGAAAAGATTATTTCTCTAGACCCGAGCTCGTCTCCTAACTTATCTCTCATTATCAAGGGAATCGTGGGGTCTTCTCAGGATCTCTCTTATCTTCTTGGTCTTCAGGAATTAGTGGTCACTCTCACGAGGAAGAAGATGAGTCATCATCTATACATGGTATCCCTCTTCAGAGATGGATTGATGGGGCTTATGGCTATTTTTTCAAGAAGGATTTTAGAGATGATCAGGCGTGTGGTTTCTCTTTCTATCATGATTTATTCCCTCCCACCCATATCCATGAGCTTCATTTCATTTCAATATTATATGTCTATGTATGCCCATGATTATTATGTGCTTAAATTATGTTTGTTGTATTACTTGATTAAGCACAGGGGAATATACCTTGATGAAATGATGAACATGTGGTTGCACGAATTCACCTAACATTTTAGGACTTTACCTTCAGGGATCTAAGGCCCCAACTAAGTAGGTAGGTCACCTTGATTTCTTGCATTTCCATCTTGATTTCTCATGATAGTTTAGTTGCATTTCATTTCTGATTTTCATTTTTATCTACTTGCATTGTTGATTTATATATTTTTCTTTCATCATATTTTTGTGAAAAATGCAAAATCTTCTTTCTAGAATTAGTTGTCAATTTTTATTTTATTTTTATTATATGAACAAAGGGTGAGCAAGCCACCCTATATTTTATGGTTTTTTGTTACATTGTAGGAATGGTTCTAACCAAGAGATGTTGAGTTTCTCATGCACTCTACGATGAGTACATGTCCCTGAGTAGGAGCCAGATGTTATCCCCAATTTCTAGGGATAACTAATGAGATAATATCTCAATTCCCTTAGCTTGTAGACATGGGGTACCGAGAGACAGATGAATGACAACATCCACATGCACATACATAGACCCACTTCACCACCACTCATTCTTGGTTCTTCATGATGGAATTCACCACATCATCTTGCTTCCGGATGATAATAGGTATTGCTCCATGGGAAAAAAGTCAGGTATTGTGGTAAGTGTCACTTTAATACTTGAGGAGTTTGAGTATGTTGCATTTAAAGCTACTTTTGATTATAGAACATCTCCTTGGAAATTATTCTATTTTCCATTTTCCACCTTGGTGTTTGAGATTTTGTCCTAGTAAGTGGTCACCCTAGGGGATGGGTTTTCCAATGGGAGGTCTCCTAGATGAGTCATCATGCCATTCTCGATCATACTTATCACTTTTCACACGTCATCCTTTTACTTTCCTTGTCTTTTGGATTTTTTGGGTGTACTGACCCAAGAAGTGATTGTACCTCATTTCATGGGATGAAGGGGTTGAAAGCCCAGAGGGAATGTAGCTGGAAAAAGATAAAATAAAAAACCATAACCTTCCATATGCTCTCCCCACATTTATCCTAATAAAATAAAAGAACTGAAAGAAACAATTTCATATTATATAGACACCCCACTTGTTGAGGTATCTACACAAGTGTCTTACACCATTTGTTTTACACCTATGGCACTTTGTGTACCTCTCCCTTCAAGTGACAGTGTGGTACTTCCTCCCAAGTATTATATTACCCATTTGGAGTACCCAATTGTTCTGGAATTTAATTAATTAATGAAAAATAAATGGGATTGGAAAAAGGTTGCATTGAAAATGAAGGTGCATCACACCCTCTACAAAGGCACACATAAATGAGACAATACAAAACCTTGTATGTCATGAACCCCATGCCTAAAATTCTTACCCCCATCCACTTCATATTCTCCACATGACTTAGAGAGGGTTCCACCTAGGAAACACCCCTTGACTTAAGGAATGAATCACCCAATAGGTCACCTTGACAACCCTCCCATACCTAAACTTGGAAAATTGCTTAGGGTCTTTGGGAACTTGTTTAATTTGATCAAGTAGTTTTAATGCACATGTTTAGGTGTCTCTTGTATTAAATGTGATTTTACTTGCCATGATACATTTAACTTGATACCCTTGGAGGGTGCACTAATCTATCTTTGTAGGACCTTTTTTGATGGACGTTTTGAAGGAACAATCCCAACTTGGGCCTTCATTGGGGTAGGAAGCCCACAAGTTGGATGCCATGACCCAGAATTTGGGGGCAAGACATACAATGGATGTTTCCTTTGGAGGCAAGATATAATACCTTGGAGCTGACACCTATCCCTATCTATCCCAATGAATTGCCTTTCAAGGCCTTACACCACACTTTTGGGGCTTGGCATCTTGACTATGGCTAGTGTTTGGTGGTGGTGATGATGATTTGATGGACACTTGGAACCTTGTGATGAGGAGGATCCATTGCACCATGGATAAGACCCTATATTTTGAAGGGAAGGCCTTAGGTGGCCCAACAACTTCCTATTATTTCTCAACGACTTGCTAAATGTGTCAAGACATCACCCTAGAAGGGGTTGACATCACCCTAGGGTTTCTTTTGTGCACATTTTAAAGTTAAAATAAAATTACTTTATAAAGGGGAAAAATAAAGGGGGATGGCCCCCTTTTTTTTGGTTTACCCTAACTAAATGTGGACAAACACTTTTTAGAGGTTTTGTATAAATAAGGATCAAATTCATTTCATTTTAAGCATAACTATCTCATTTGAGAAGAGCTACTTGGATTAAATTTTCGCCCCTCTTGGGAAAAAATCATCTCTCTCTCTCTCTTATGCTACGGTTTATAATTTTCTTGTGAAGCTAATTGGTGCGCTATCTCTTGGAGGATATTCTCTTGCTATGGTGATGAAATTTTCTTGGTAAATAAGGGTTTATATTGCATGCTTCTTGGAATTGGTAAGAAAAATATGCATATTGTTAGTTCTTCTTGCTTGTTTCATGGTTTTTCTTGGCTAGATCCTTGGAGGAATATAAGGGCACATACCCTCCACCAAGTTTTATGATTATTGTTTATTGAATAAGCCATTGTGAAAGTTTCTAGGAGTAAAAGGGCTTACACCATCCTTGATTTACCTTTTTAGGGATACTTTCTCTTGGGAGTAAAAGGGCTTACACCCCTAGAGAAGTGGTAGACCTAACCTAATACAAGAAGACTCCATAACCCATTTGGAAAGGGACTAATATAATTTTGCATTGGAGAAATAAATTACTTGCAATGGTACACGTGATTTTGAGAGATATCAAATTTGTTTAAGTTGGAATCTTTTCTTAGTGTCTTAAGCTTGCTCAAGACACTAAGGAGTCTTGATTGGCCTTGTATTTCTATGGTTATAATCAATTAAAAGATAAATCCATTAGGGCTTCAGAAAAACACATTCAAACTCTCTCTTTAACTTGCTTTTCAAATGTGAATATTTTCTTGGAAGCCACTATTGTTTTTCTACTGCCTATTAGCTAACTTCTTGGCAATTTACTTGATGATTTTTATGGTTGAAATTTGATTATGTAGAAAATATTTTCTACATCCACTTGGTTGTTACTATAATTCTCTGAAAACACTATCTAAGAGCCCTCTTTTACCATCAAATTTTATGCTAAAATATTGGAATATTATCTACTTGTTTAGTGCTTCATTGTCTAATAATTCTTTCATAGTTTGGATGGTTATTTCTGCAGTTAACAACAATTATCTTTTCTTATATATATATATATATATATATATATATATATATATATATATATATATATATATAAATATTTGTTTATTGCTGCAATTTAGGACACCAAACTTCACTTTCTTGTCCCTTTGATATTTAGGCTTGTATCTCGATTACTTGTCTTGTCTAGGGAATGTGTAACACTATGGTACAAGTATCCAAGTATTTGACAACCATCCTCCATCCTCAAGACTCACTTTCAATCCATCCTCCACTTCCTATTTTGAACTATAGGGGAATCACCTTCCATTACTCCACTTTCCATCTCATTTCCCCCTAGGGTCACCCAAGATTCCCCCCTTGTGTAGGATTTATCCTTCACTAAAGTGAGGGGAGTACCTATATAAGGTGATGGTTGGTAGGTATTCCCGTAGTTGTCTCACCTTTGTATATTGGGTCAGGATTTTACCAACCTCCAATCCATGTGATAACAATATTGAATATTATAATGCACTTGTAAACTATTTGACAAAATGTAGAAACAATGTGAAAGGATGCATGTTCACTATTTTAAAAAATAAAGGGATGGATTTGGATCTCATGAAAGAAGGGGCATTCATTCTTTTGTGAAAATACTATATAGGAAAACTATCACCTTAGAGGTTGAGAGTTTGGATATTATTGGCAATGTGAGAGCCAAAAGTATGGCCAAGGAGGGGAGTTCATCACTAGTATTCATACTATGACCTAAATTATCAATTCAGTGGGCTCTAATATTTAGCAATGTCTCTTTTTGAATATTTTATGAACTCCACATTAACTGGATAATCTTTTTTATATTTCGACTCCAAAGGCTCATTTCTTTTGTTTTTTCTCTGCCATTAATTTTTTTTTCTTTTGGAATAGGGGTGATGGTTTTGGGGTAAAGTCGGTCTCTTAATTGAACCTATATTTCAACCCAACCTCCATGAATGTCATGAAAACTCAATGTTGGTGACAATGACAAATCTGCCCATCCACTTATGGACTCTACTAGTCCATGATGAAAGACTTGAAATGCATTGCATATATTTCTTAAGTTTGACATAAGTCGAGTCTAACATGGAATCATTACCTATTCTTAAATTGACATTGAGATTGATCTAAGTAATAGTTCACTTAATAAGGTAACCCTAGAGTGGGGACAATTCTCAATAGGTATAGTTACTGGATTGTAGAAACATGGATTTTTGGTGTATCACTTTCCAATATATTGTCTATTTACAAGGTTACTATGTAGTAAGTTCATCCACAAGGAAAAAAATTAATAACAATAAATATAGAGGATGGAAAGTTATAGAGAAGAAATCTCCAGTGACAACTCTAAAATGACATAATGATTAATAAAGAGCGAAAAAATCAATTAATTCCCCCAACCCTAAAACAAAAACATAAACTCATATACCTAACCCTTCCATTAAGGGTGGAGATGTCGATATGGCCTTGGTTTCCTCTTGTTGTATGGAGATAGTCATAAGAAAAACCCTTCTAGTGATATGAAGAGGAATCAAGAATCATATAATTCAAATCCAGAGAAAGACACAATGTCTTCATCTATCTCAGATGTAGCACAAGTTTCCAAGTAAATTGTTACTCCATTAACTATAAACAAGTCCTCAACAATATGGAAAGATATCCGAAAGAAGAAATGGGAAAAGGAAATTCCAATGTATCTTCAAATATACATCCAATCATTTCAAGAACCCAAAACATCAATAGATCAAGTTTAGACCTTAGTTGAGTCAAACATTAGTTGTAATAATTGCTTGAACAAATGGTTACATAATTGAATATCAAACCTTAATGTAATGTGGAATGGAAATGGTCCCAAAATAGTTGTTAAACCCCCTATTCCTAACCTTGAAATCTATTACACTAAATCAATGAAGAATAGGAATGCCTCATCATATAATAAAAATAGGATACAATATAATGTTTAATATAATATGGTCTACTCATTATTAAGGATTATCATATGTGTGTGTGTGTGTGTGTGTGGAACAACTTAGGCTTACAAATCCTCCATCCTTCTCTCTTTGACCCCACTTAATTTTACAAATATTTCACCCTTAGTGCACCTTTCCTTTGTGTATCGCATACAATCTTGGACTTCTACTCTTGCCTTCTATGATCCAACACTTCCACATAAGCTCACAATCCTTTGTTTCCACCTCTTATGGAATCCAATCACTCAATCACTAACCTTATTCTTTTAGAAACAATCTTCTTTGTACTCCTTTCAACCTCTTGATTCCTTTTTCCCTTTAACAATGAATTCTATGGTCACTTTTTCCTTCTCTCAAGTAATAAACTTCCTTCTCTCAAATTTGATTTCCTCTTGAGGACCTGTTATCCCCTATCCCAGGGATAACTAAGGAGATTATGTCTTGAGGCCCACAGGTCCTAGACATGAAGTATCGAGAGCCAGATGACTTGAGCTTGGCCCCAGATAGCCCATATTTTCTTCAGTGCATCCTATCCATCAACAACAACAACATCCATCCCACTAGCCTTGTCCTGAAGTAGCAGTGGGTCTTTCTCCATGAGGTAATGAGTCCAAATATTATGGTATGTGTCACTCTCATTTTTGAATCATTTGAATATGTTGCACTAAACTCTCCTTTATTTCATAACATTTTATTGGAAATTATGCTCTTTAACTTGTTCTTACCTGGGGGGGTGACAAAATGCCCTAGCAAGATGGTTTCCTTTAGGATAAGTTTCCACTAGGTGTGTCTATGAAAGGTCATCATCCATTCTGTCCATATTTACCATTTTTCATCATTATCCCTCTCATCTTCCCCTACCTTGGTTCGATCATTGGGTTTGCCACACTAGGAAGGGTTGTACCTTGCCTTGTGGGAATAAGGGGCTAAGGGACAAAAGGGTAAAAGTAGCTAGCAAGAGTTAAAATACAAAATAAAACCTTTGATATGATTTTCCCAGGTATTCCCGAGAAAGAAATAAAAGTATTCTTAGTAAGAAAAGGGGACCTATAAGATAAAATAAAACTAAATTTCTAGTTGATGGATCAGAGGTTTGATCATGAGCCGACCTATTAGGTCCATGGGCATGTAGAGGTATGACACTACCATCTATCTGGTCACCAAACTAGGGTAGTGGCTCTTGGTGGCATATCCAAGAGAAAGGGGGTCTCATCACAAACCAACCTTCTCATTTTTGTGAAGTGCTTGTATGTAATGTTGTCACCATTTTGGTCACCAGAACAATGTCCCCCATATTTTCCCTTGAAAATAAAAAATTAATAAGACAAAGAATAAAAGGAATTTAATGGGATAGGAAACAATGACATCCATGACAAGGTGCAACTCACCCTCTACAGAGGCACCTACAACAAAGACCTACATTTCCCTATTATCACTACACCCTCTGCCCAAACATTTCCCCTACACCATTTTACACACTTACATGACCTAGATTTGTCTTCACCTGAGAAGCACCTCAAACTTGAGGAGAATTATCCCAATAGTAAATCTTGAGATCCTCTCTGAACTTGACTTGTTAAAATGCATAACATGTTTGAGCATTTGTCTAGGTAAAGGGGGCTTTGATGCACATGTTTGGGTAATTTTATTATTGGATGTGATTGACATTGCTATGATACCTATGACTTATGAGACTATAGAGGGAGTACTTGTTGTTGTTGCAGGACCATGCCCAGTGGATGGGTACATATAGGGAGATGATTAACTCAGACCTCCATGGGGATGAAATCCCACAGATGGATGATGTGACCTTGTCCAGGGGTAGAGAGACACCAGAGGATGGCACCAGGAAGAAAGAAGGGTGTTTTTCCCAAGACACTCTGGAAGGACTAGATCTAAGGGGGTATTTCCCTTCCACCATGACATTGACCCTTGAGGGCCCCTAACGTTATCATGTTGACCCTTGACGTCATCCATTTAGGGTTTGGAATTTATGAGGATGATTTGGTTCTAGTTGGCATGTGTGGAAACATTTGGGCTTTTGGAGGCCAAGCATTTTTCTTTTGAGGCCTAACGTTCCATTCTAGGGGTCTAACGTCACCCTAGAAGGGCATGATGTCATCTCTAAAAGTGAAATTAGGGTTTAATTATTTGAATTTATGTAAAAAGTAGATTTTTCATGTAATTTGGCCATGTCGTCCTTTTCATGAGCTAATTATAATTAAAGGTCATTGATATTGTATAAATAAGATATCAAACTCTCATTTTATTTCATCATTCACTCATCACACAAGTGGTGGTTTGAAATTTGGCCTTCTTTAAGGTTTCTTGGCTGAAATTTAGTGGTGCACATTTCTTGGAGGAGGCATTTCTTGGTGTACTTTGGAAATTTTCATGTGGATGATCTTCACCTAGGGTTTTTTCTTGATTATTCTTGGTGAAGTAAGTGGAAAATATGCATTTCTTTATTGTGAATGAATGTTTGTGGTTAATTTTACTTGTTTCATGTCTAAGATTATGAAATTTCTCGCTTGAAACCCTAAGGGAAAGACATATGTTATATCTTTTTCCCTATAGTCTTCCATGTGCTAAAATTTCTTGAAATATACCTATATTGAAGTAGATACTAGATCCCTACTATTGTATCACTCTAGTAACCCTACTTCCATGCCCAATTGCATATTTTATTACAACTTGTTCAAGGAAAGGATAAATCGCTAGGGCCTAACCTTTGTTACTTTCTAGCAATTATCTCTTGGAGGTGGATTTTTGAGGTCTTGGGATACCAACACCTTTCTTATCCTCTCCATCCCTTTGAAATATCATTATCATTGCTATTTTTCCTCTAATATTTTTTTCTGCGATTAGTGACTCCATTTTCCCTAGAAAGGCACTAATTTACCACTTGCAAGTGTTGATTGATCAAACAAACACTCAGACTTTTATCCTTGAATATTTTACTAACATTTGCTAACCCTAAACTGAGCTAACTCCTTAGCTAACTTGCTGTTGTAGCAAAACATTGCTACATTCATACAAACATACATTGATTTGATACATTTGCCTACATAACTTGCACTTAATCCATTCAAAACCCAATTGTGATAATTGCTAGTCAATCTGCTAGGTAAGTGCTAACTTTGTATGGTGTTTTCTTGCACTTTTGACCATTAGAATTTTATGTTGTTGAAAAATATTGCTACAGCCATCTAACTGCAGAAAATTCTTTGCAAAAGTGATATTTAAAGCTAGCTAAACATTTCCAACTTTGCATGTGACAATTTATTACCAATTTGCCTAGTCAAAGTTACTTTCTCTTGTCTTTTTCAAACAATTTCAAGGTATAATTCTTGTGGCTGTTATTAAATATTAATTGTTTTTTATAAATTGTTGTTTTGCCGCAAATTCATATCAACTAGCTTAGTTTTTGATGGTTTATTGTATTATGAATCACTAACAATAATTTTGGTACTTGGAAAGTGCCCCTTTTTTCCTTGTTGTCTTGTTCTGGGAAGGTACACAATATTATTTACTTGCTTTATCTCTATAAGACATAAATAACCCTTTGATTTGAGTGATCTATGAGAGGGGAAGGATTTCCTTATGATTACTTTCCTTAACCTTCTCAAACCCCCAGGTCACTGGGGACGTCTCCCCTGGGGTAGCCTTGACATACTCTTAAATAGAAAGAGATCTCATGTTAAGGTGACAGTGATAGGTTATTCCTAGTTACGCCAATTCTATATCCACTTGCCTTGGGATTTTTGGCAAGTACAAATTGTGCGATAACATCTTAGCGCCACTGTCGGGGATCATCGAATCAATTTTCCTCGAACGACACTTTTTCGGTAAGCCTTTATCGAAAGCCTTTACTTCACAAAGGTTACCTGACGACTCCACTGAGGGTGATTCCCTCTTTTCTCTTTGATGATCCCTAGAAGTATTATCTGGTGACTCCACTGATGACAAAGCCAACCATGTCTTCTCAATGGGACCCAGGAAATTTTAAACCCTTGGATATGAGTAAAATTTTGGGTTACCCTTGACAAATGCCTTCGAGGTATGAAAAATGGTTCCCTAGATTCACTGGTAATGATGGGGTTATAGCCGAAGATCACATGGATAATGTTTGGGATTTATTTAAACTCCACCCTATTAGTGATGATGTTGAAGATTTGGCGATGAAACGTTTCTCTGGCACTCGTCATGGAAATTCTAGGAAATGGTATGATGGTCTCCCTGATGCCATGATTACATCTATGGACCAATTAGAAGAAACCTTTCTCAAAATATGGAATATTAAAATATAATATATCCACATGATTATTAAAAGACTTGAACACATGAAACAAACTTAGAACGAGACTGTTAGGGAATTCACTACCAGGTTTGAGAATTTTCTACACCAAATTCCTAGAAGCCATCACCCTAAAGACAAGTACCTCGCTGATCTCTATACCAATGCACTCTCAGTGCATTTAGGGTTTCTCCTCAGTAAAAAGAGGCCAAGAACAATCTAAGAATCTTATCATGTGGCTATAAAAATTGAGGAAAATATATCCTTGTTCAAGGGAGAACACCTCTTTACAACATAAACTAAAGTTGATGACCCCGAAGATACCCTAGACGCTCTTAGTCTGGAAATACTAGTCTCCTTTCAAATCCTTGTTAGTAAATTCTAGGAAATAAGGGATCAAGTCATCGACCAACAAAAAATTGAGGAGAAGGATCCTAATGAAGGTTTGTAATCCCATGAGGAAGAGAAAGAATTTATTCATGCTTCTACCAAGGATAATGAATACCTGGTTGAAGAGCAAGAGCCTAAAGATACCAAACATGATGATGAAGTATTAATGTGTGTTCCTCCCTCTGATGAAGCCATCTGAGATCCTATTCCTCTTACACAAGAAGAATTGGATGAGGTTAGTCATTTACCTTTTCAAGTTTTAGATGATACCTTATTCTGTGATTCAAAGGAAGAAGAAAGGGAATCCTTCGATGAAATAGTTCCTCCTTATTATGTAGCTAAAGATGTAGAGGCAATTCATGAGGATGAGACAATGATGCATGCTCTTCCATTTAATGAAATCTATGAAGCTCCTACACAGGAAGAGGCAAACTCGATAAGTTATTTTTCTTTCCAAGATCTTGCTGATGCTTTATTTTATGATTTGGAAGGTGAAGAAGTGTTAGAGGATCCCTTGGATGTTTTAATCCCTTTATGTTATGATAAAGGTGATAACTTTGTTGATAATATTGATGAATTCATACATGTCAGAAAGCGTAAATGGGTTGTGAATGGATATGATGGGGATTGTTATCCCCGATCTCTAGGGATAACTAGGAGATCATGTCTCGAGGCCCATAGGTCCTAGACATGGAGTACCGAGAGCAGGATTGACCTGAGCATGGCCCTGGAGGGCCCATTCTTCTCCTTCTTCGCTAGACTTGTCCTGTTAGCAACAACAGCTTCCATCACCATCGGCTTGGATTTGCATTAGAGGAGACTCTTGCTCCATGAGGTAATTGGTCCAAGGTATCATGGTATGTGTCATGTTTGATCATTATAACCTTCTTATATATGTATTAGGTTCCTTACATTTATGATGACTGCTTGAATCTTACACTAATCCACTTGACCATTGTTGGGGGGATTTGCAGGGTGACCTAACAAGCTTGTATTCATGGGTTTTGGTTGGCCACTAGGTGGGATTTGCAGAGCCATCGTCCGCTCCCACCATTCTATCATTTTACATCTTATCTCCCACACATCCACCCCATTCCCCTAGTCCAGCCATTAGGATGACCTTTTGAGGGTTACACTTTGTCCTATGGGAAGAAGGGGCTAAAGGCCCAGGGGGCAAAAGCAGCTGGTAAGAGATAAAAGCCATAGGAAATGAGACCTA
The DNA here is from genome assembly GCA_009831015.1 of Picea engelmannii. Lineage (NCBI taxonomy): Eukaryota > Viridiplantae > Streptophyta > Pinopsida > Pinales > Pinaceae > Picea > Picea engelmannii. The sequence goes on from ML782973.1 coordinate 40,186, forward strand.
GAGATTCTTCACCCAGGGATCCCCGAGAAGGAAATAAAAGGCCTCTCGATAAGAAACTAAAGGAACCCTAAGAAAAATAATAAAACAAGACCTAACCAAGAGGATGGGAGGTCTCATCATGAGCTGGCCCATTATGTTCATAGGTATCCAGCAGTATGACATTGCCATTATCTGGTCACCACGCCAGGGAAATGACCTTTGGTTGCATGGCCAAGGGAAAGGGGGTCTCCTCACGAGCTAGCCTTATCATTTCTGTTAAGATACTAGTGGGTAACACTGTCAACTCTGGTCACCACGCCAAGGCAGTGTCCTCTGGTTAGACCTTGAAGTAAAAAAAAAATAAAAGCAATAAATGAAAAAATAAAGGCAATAAAGGCACTTGGAAAAAAGTGCATCCATGAAAGGTACAACTTGCCTCCTACAAAGGCACCCACAGACAACACCTGCCCCTGGTCTTACTATGACTCGACATCCCTAGACCATATCACCTCATGAACATGGCTTGAATGATCCTCTATGGAAACTTTCCTTTTCTTGTGGATATTAGCCCAATAGGTTGTCCTGTTTGTTTCTTCAACTTTGTATGGTAGATATGTGTAACGTCTTTGAGCTCTTAGATGATATGCTAGGGATTTCATGCATGTATTTGATAAATTTAATGATGAGACATGATTGACATTGCTATGATCCCTAGGACTGATGAGCCCATGGAGGGCATATCTTTTGATGTGTAGGACCATGCCCGACGGACAGGTACCAGTGGACTGGTACAGATGGGGATATGATTAGCTCGGACCTCCATGGGGCTGAAGAGCCCATCAGATGGTTGTTGGGATGGTAGAGACGGGACAACATTGTGATGAGCCATTGCACGAGAAGGAAGAAGGACGTTCCACCCAGGACACTTTGGCAGAGCCCAACCTAGGGGAAATCACCCACTACAGATGGGATGTGTGCTTTTGATGGATAGGACATCACCTGAGAGAGTTGGACGTTAACTGGAGCATGTGACAGTGTGCTGAGATCATTTGGCACGTGTGGCAGCCTAGAGGAGCCTTAGAAGGGCCAACGTTTGGTCTTCTGGATGCTGAGCTTTCCCAAAAAGGGACAACGTCTCCCTCAGAAGGGCTTGACGTCCCCCTTATTATGACATTTTTTAGCACATTAATGTAAAAAAAGTGTAAAATTGTTAGTCAGCCTTGTCGGCTGTTTTAATGACCTATTTTTAAAATTAAAGGTCATAGATTGGTATAAATAGAGGACGTTGGACCTCATTTTAAACATAACACAACTCACTCTCTTGTGAGAGGTCTACTTTTAGTCTTTGTCTTGGTATTTTGGCTCCTGGAAGTGAGGCGCAACTCTTGTTTGCATGATTTTCTTGGCATATTATGGTGTTTCTCTCATTGGAAGGTTTACAACTAGGGTATGATGAGCATTCTTCATGATTTGTAAGTGTATTTTTCATGCAAAACTTCTTGAATGAATGGTTGTAGGTCAAATATCTTACATTTGTTATTGTATTGCTATTATATTGCTTAATCTTGAAACCCTAGGTAGCAAGCACACAAGTAGGTCCTTACTATATGTCCCCATGCTAGAGAAACTTGTTTTAGCCATTGATTAAGGAGGATATAGCCTAGTCGTTGCTACACTAATCATCATTTTTCTGAGTTAGATTTGAGATATAGGTTGAACAAAGGTGACACCCTAGGCCTAGTTGATTCTACACCTAGGGTTTTAACTTTTTAGGGTTTGAAGGGCATTTCTCTTGCAACACCTTTCTCCCTTAGATTTGTGTTTTAAAGCTAGCGGTTTTGCCAAGAATACCTAAAGAAAGAGGAAGGAGCATGAGGCCTTGCTTAAGAAACATCGGAATGAGCCTCCTTCCCTTAGGGTTTTGATTCTAGGGCCATGCCATTGCAGCACCATAGAACCTAACTCTCTAGTCTTTAGATTTTTATCCTCCTGAGATCTTGCCCTTACTTTTGACTCCATAATACCCTAAGGCACTGGTTTTTCTCTCCAACGTTGAGCTTGTTGTGCAAAAACAATCTTTCAAAACTTTCAAATTCGAAACCCTAACTAACCCTAACGTCTACTAACCTAGCAATTGATGATGACGTCATGCCTTTATTAAGCTCTTAGTTGATAGAAAATATTGTGGCTTGGTCATCCAGTGATATACATTGATATATTGGTGATTTTCATTGGTTAAATTGCAAAACGTTGACCTCCTTTTCTATCATACTAACCCTAGAATAAGCCTGACGTCATTCCTAGGATGTTGACGCAGCTACTTTTGTATATGAGTAATCAATAACGTTTAATACATTGATTTAATTCAAGGATTGATTATCTTCATATTATTCCAGTGTTTATTGACAAGTAATATCATAAGGCATTGTCATTATTGCAAACATTGACTTCGTCAATATTTATTGTTGATTATGCTCATGTACCTTAAATATTGATAGTCATTGATTAATGAAGTACTAACCACTGTTGCATGTACTAGTATCATTATTGTCTTGTCTCGCAAGAAGGTACCTCTTCTGTGGTTTTTCTTCATTTGACTATCTTCTTGGCGGTAATCTGTGAAGGGGAAACTAGCCTTAAGCCTTTAAGGATTTTCCTTTCAAAACCCCAGATTGCCAGGGATGTCTCCCTTGGGCTTAGCCACCCTAAATAGAAAGATCCCCCCATCGAGGTGACAGTGGGTGGGGAAGCTCCTGTTATGCTAGTTTGACCCTTACCCTTCAGCTACTTGACTTAAACTACAAACTGAGCGATAACATTTTGGCACCGTTGCTGGGGAACACTGAGTCAATCTTCCTCAACGAAAAATCCTTTGGTAAGCCTTGCCTCAAAGACCTTTTCTTACAAGCTTACCTGGTGAATCCACTAAAACCTTTTCCCCCTATTCTTTGATAGTTTCAGGAAAACTATCTGGTGACTCCACAAACCAAAAGGAGGTTCAATAACCCTCCTCTAGCTTTCAGAAGGAAGCCTCCTGCTAATTCACCTATTGTTAAGTCACTTTTTGGAAAGAGACTTCCTCTAAACATGTATACTTCTCAGACCGGTACTACAAACCCAGCCAACAATCATAGACAATGGTCATCTACCTTGTTCAAACCACTAGACATGTCAGCCATACCTGGCTACCCTAGGCAAATGCCACCTAAATATGAGAAGTGGTTGCCTAAATTTACCGGCATTGATGCTACTAGTGCCGAAGAGCATATGAGTAACTTCTGGGAATTTTTTTAGCTTCACCCCATCAATGATGATGCTGAGGATTTGGTCATGAAGCTCTTCTCTGCTTCCCTGTATGATGCTGCAAGACATTGGTATCTTGGCCTACCTAATGGAAGCATTAAGACCATGGATATACTTGAGGAAATCTTCCTCAGAAGGTGGAGTATCAAATAATATCCGAACATGCTGCTCACCTGACTAAATGGAATTGTCGGACGTGAGAATGAATCCATTCGGGAGTTTCATACCAGGTTCGAAGCTTTACTCCAATGAATTCCCCCAAGCTACCATCCGAAAGATGATTATCTTGTTCACATTTATACTATATCTTTCAATGGCCAATTAGGGTATATCCTTAGAGACAAAGACCCTCAATCCATTCAAGAAGCCCAAGAGCTTGCAACAAAGATTGAAGGAAATCTCTTTTCATCCAAGATTGAGTCCTTTGCCAACCCTAGGAGGAAAATAGACATCAAGCATAAAGTAGTACACAATTCTGATCCTACCTTGGATCTCTGCACCAGTATCAGTAAGATACAAGCCTCAATGGATAGCATCATGAAGAATAAAGAAGAAATGATGAATCGAATCGTAAGACTTGAAAAATCCCAGACCCAGGCACCTAGACCTCCATTCAAAGGGCCATTCCAAAAAGGGAATCAAACCTACAAGAAGAAGAATGAAAATGAAGTCCCGAATACTCTGGCCCCTACAAATGTGGTTGATGAAAACCCTTGGTGCCTGGAATGTAGTGAAGCACATTGGGATAATGAATGTCCTTATAACGCCAGCCAACAACAAGTCAACAAATTTGACTGCTTTTCAAGTTTCCCTCAGATAAACATCACAGATGCAGAACATCAACAAGCCCTGAAGGAAACAACCAGAGCAACAAGATTGGAAATAATTAACAACTTGGACCAAGAATCACGAGAAAAACTAAAGAAGAAAGAAGTCCAAGTATATCAGAGAAGGAACCTGAACCAACCTACAAGTGATCAGTTGAAATCCTCTGAAGTTCCTCCTAAAAATTCCAAAGCTGACAAAATCACCCTTGATTTTGATTTTGAAGGAGCTTTGTCGAAAATGCATGTAAATGTTCCTTTGAAAGAAGCAATAAAGATCCCTTCTATTAAAGAACGCTTCAACACCTTCTTTTCAGGAACAACTGAGCCTATGGACCCCCTGATCATGCTACAAGCCAATCATTTTAGAATCCAGTACGGTGAAAATCCACCTTTCTTCATGACTCTTATGATGAACAATAAATATCTCAACAATTGCATGCTGGATACAGGTGCTAGTGAAAACATGATGTCTCTCAAAGTCATGCAGTAGATGGGCCTGGAAGTAACCAGGCCTTACAGGAACATTTGTGGATTTGAATCCAAAGCAATACCCACACATGGTGTTGTTGAGAATGTCGAAGTATAGTTGAAAGAATTGCCCGAGAAGACAGTTCACATAGACATTATAGTTGTTGATGTTTCGGATGTGTGGGGAATGCTATTATATAGGAAGTTTGGTGCAATGATAGGTGGGTCCCTTGAGATGGATCTCACCTTTCTGCGGTTGCCTTTGAAAGATGGAACAACTAGACCATTACTCAATATGCCGATAAATGGAACTCATGTACAGGATGTTGTTCCTACTATGAATGAAGCACAGAAAGATGTGATACAAACTCGTCAAGAGTATTCTCTGGAGGATATGCCATTTACTACGGAAGAGGACTTTGACCAGATTGAGTGGCCCAAGAAAGAGGAATATCAACAACTCCTAGATCAGTTTCAGAACAAAGAGGTAGGGACGGTGAAGATACTAAAAAGACCAAAAAATGAAGAAGATGTGCATATACATCCGTCCCAACAAGAAACCTTTACTATAGAATCCCACCCACCTCCCTTAGTACAATACACCAGGGTTGTTCAAGGAACTAACAAACCCAAGATCTGAAAATACAAGGAGGGAGAGTTAGTATGGATGTGGGATACTTAGAAAGGAGAGCCTACTAATTTAAAGGGAAGTACACAATCATGGCTCGGACCCTTCAAGGTCGGAATGGAATCAGTAGATAACTCTTATTACTTGTCCACCTTGGAAGGAAGAAGGCGCCCATTACCCATCAGTGGACACCTCCTCAAACCCCACCAAGGTGGTGGGACATGACTATACAGGTAAGTATAAGTAGGTAGGCATTTCCGTGTATTATACCATCTACATTTATTGTTTGTTTCCTTATATGCATCTTGATTGTTTTATCTCATATGTATACATGTATTATTTTGCAGGGTGGCAATACCACCCCACCTTTTGTCACTGATGCTTTCTTGTCAAGTGTGAGCAGGTCTTCAGGTTTATGCTAGAGATGCTAAGGTTCTCATGCGCTCTACGGTGAGCACATGTCCCCGAGTTGGAGCTAGATGTTATCCCTAATATCTAGGGATAACTAGGAGATCATGTCTCGAGGCCCACAAGTCCTAGACATGGAGTATCGAGAGAAGGATTGACCTCAGCATGGCCCTAGAGGGCCCATTCTTCTCCTTCCTTGCCAGACTTGTCCTGTTAGCAGAAACAACTTCCATCACCATCGGCTTGGACTTGAATCAGAGGAGACTCTTGCTCCATGAGGTAATTGGTCCAAGGTATCATGGTATGTGTCATGTTTGATCATTATAACCTTATTATATATGTATCAGGTTCCTTACATTTCTGATGACTGCTTGGATCTTACACTAATCCACTTGACCATTGTTGGGGGGATTTGCGGGGTGACCTAGAAAGCTTGTATTCATGGGTTTTGGCTGGCCACTAGGGGGGATTTGCAGAGCCATCGTCCGCTCCCACCATTCTATCAGTTTAAATCTTATCTCCCACACATACACCCCATTCCCCTAGTCCGACCATTAGGATGACCTTTGGAGGGTTACGCTTTGTCCTGTGGGAAGAAGGCGCTAAAGGCCCAGGGGGTGAAAGTAGCTGGTAAGAGATAAAAGCCATAGGAAATGAAACCTAGAGATGCTTCACCCAGGGATCCCCAAGAAGGAAATAAAAGGCCTCTCGATAAGAAACTAAAGGAACCCTAAGAAAAATAATAAAACAAGACCTAACCAAGAGGATGGGAGGTCTCATCACGAGCTGGCCCATTATGTTCATAGGTATCCAACAGTATGACATTGCCATTATCTGGTCACCACGCCAGGGCAATGACCTTTGGTTGCATGGCCAAGGGAAAGGGGGTCTCATCACGAGCCAACCTTATCATTATTGTGAAGATACTAGTGGGTAACACTGTCAGCTCTGGTCACCATGCCAAGGCAGTGTCCTCTGGTTAGACCTTGAAGAAAAAAGAAATAAAAACAATAAATGAAAAAATAAAGGCAATAAAGGGGATTGGAAAAAAGTGCATCCATGACAGGTACAACTTGCCTCCTATAAAGGCACCCACGGACAACACTTGCCCCTGGTCTTACTATGACTGGACATCCCTAGACCATATCACCTCATGAACATGGCTTGAATGATCCTCTATGGAAACTTTCATTTTCTTGTGGATATTAGCCCAATAGGTTGTCCTGTTTGTTTCTTCAACTTTGTATGGTAGATATGTGTAATGTATTTGAGCTCTTAGATGATATGTTAGGGATTTCATGCATGTATTTGATAAATTTAATGATGAGACATGATTGACATCGCTATGATCCCTAGGATTGATGAGCCCATGGAGGGTGTAGTTTTTGATGTGCAGGACCATGCCCGACGGACAAGTACTAGTGGACCGGTACACATGGGGATATGATTAGCTCGGACCTCCATGGGGATGAAGAGCCCATCAGATGGTTGCTGGGATGGCAGAGATGGGACAACGTTGTGATGAGCCATTGCATGAGAAGGAAGAAGGACGTTCCACCCAGGACACTTTGGCAGAGCCTGGCCTAGGGGAAATCACCCACTACAGATGGGACGTGTGCTTTTGATGGACATGACATCACTTGAGAGAGTTGGACATTGACTGGAGCGTGTGACAGTGTGCTGAGGTCATTTGGCACGTGTGGCAGCCTGGAGGATCCTTAGAAGGGCCAACGTTTGGTCTTCTGGATGCTAAGCTTGCCCAAAAAGGGCCAACGTCTCCCTCAGAAGGGCTTGACGTCCCCCTTTAGCTCATATTATGACATTTTTTAGCAGATTAATGTAAAAATAGTGTAAAATTGTTAGTCAGCCTTGTCGACTGTTTTAATGACCTATTTTTAAAATTAAAGGTCATAGATTGGTATAAATAGAGGACGTTGGACCTCACTTTAGACATAACACAACTCACTCTCTTGTGAGAGATCTACTTTTAGTCTTTGTCTTGGTATTTTGGCTCCTGGAAGTGAGGCACAACTCTTGTTTGGAGGATTTTCTTGGCATATTATGGTGTTTCTCTCATTGGAAGGTTTACAACTAGGGTATGATGAGCATTCTTCATGATTTGTAAGTGTATTTTTCATGCAAAACTTCTTGAATGAATGGTTGTAGGTCAAATCTCTTACATTTGTTATTGTATTGTTATTATATTGCTTAATCTTGAAACCCTAGGTAGAAAGCACACAAGTAGGTCCTTGCTATATGTCCCCATGCTAGAGAAACTTGTTTTAGCCATTGATTAAGGAGGATATAGCCTAGCCGTTGCTACACTAATCATCCCTTTTCTGAGTTAGCTTTGAGATATAGGTTGAACAAAGGTGACGCCCTAGGCCTAGTTGATTCTACACCTAGGGTTTTAACTTTTTAGGGTTTGAAGGGCCTTTCTCTTGCAACACCTTTCTCCCTTAGATTTTTGTTTTAAAGCTAGCCATTTTACCAAGAATACCTAAAGAAAGAGGAAGGAGCATGAAGCCTTGCTTAAGCAACAGCGGAATGAGCCTCCTTCCCTCAGGGTTTTGATTCTAGGGCCATGCCATTGCAACACCATAGAACCTAACTCTCTAGTCTTTAGATTTTGATCCTCCTAAGATCTTGCCCTTACTTTTGACTCCATAATACCCTAAGGCACTAGTTTTTCTCTCCAACTTTGAGCTTGTTGTGCAAAAACAATCTTTCAAAACTTTCAAATTCGAAACCCTAACTAACCCTAACGTCTACTAACCTAGCAATTGATGATGACATCATGCCTTTATTAAGCTCTTAGTTGATAGAAAATACTGTGGCTTGGTGATCCAGTGATAGACATTGATATATTGTTGTTTTTCATTGGTTAAATTGCAAAACGTTGACCTCATTGCCTATCATACTAACCCTAGAATAAGCCTGACGTCATTCCTAGGATGTTGACGCAGCTACTTTTGTATATGAGCAATCAATAACGTTTAATACATTGATTTAATTCAAGGATTGATTATCTTCATATTATTCAATGTTTATTGACAAGTAATATCATAAGCCATTGTCATTATTGAAAGCATTGACTTCGTCAATATTTACTGCTGATTATGCTCATGTACCTTAAATATTGATAGTCATTGATTAATGAAGTACTAACCACTGTTGCATGTACTAGTATCATTATTGTCTTGTCTCGCAAGCAGGTACCTCTTCTGTGGTTTTTCTTCATCTAATTATCTTCTTGGCGGTAATCTGTGAAGGGGAAACTAGCCTTAGGCCTTTAATCCTTTTCCTTTCAAAACACCAGATTGCCAGGGACGTCTCCCTTGGGCTTAGCCACCCTAAATAGAAAGAGCCCCCCATCGAGGTGACAGTGGGTGGGGAAGCTCCTGTTACGCCAGTTTGACCCTTACCCTTCAGCTACTTGACTTAAACTACAAAATGAGCGATAACAGGGATCCCATTTATGACATCGAGGGTCATTTCCAAAAGTTTCCTTTACAACTTTTATATGAGCTTACTAATAATTTTGAAATTTGGCAACAAGGAGATGATATGATTAAAAAAATTTGTGAGACATCCAAGGATGACCTGGTGCTATGTTATCCTAATGATTTATGGTCATACCTTGAGGATTTTGATGAATATTCCTTTGAGCACTTGGATTTATTCCATGAATAAGATTACCAACCACCATTGTGCTCAGATATTGATAGAGGTGAGGACATTGCTTTCCCAAAGAAGGATACTTGTAAAAAGGCTTTCCAACCTCCGTCAATTACTTTGCCTCACTATGTCACTGAGCATCCAGTTGGAAAATATGTCCCTTGTCTTGCATTTTCTATGAGGAAAAGTTTACTTTTAGAATTTAAGGCTAGGTTGAATACCTCAAGAAGAAGTTTATTATCTCAGTCTTTCAACCTTCCCTTAAGAATTTGTCAATCATCCCCTAGGTTCTTACTAGCCCCTTCCCATAAATCAGAATGTGAAGATGACCAAGGTAGCCAACCTTCAGACTCTTTGAGTCAGTTTTTCGAACATTTGAATTTTCACGATCCCTTTCTGAGATGGATTGAGCACTTTCCTAAGAGTGTGACTTGGCATAATTTTGTCCCTCCCTCCTGCCTCCATCAACTATACTTTAGGATTTCCGATGATGCAATACATTTTCTAACTCATGTTATTTTTGTGCTTGACCTATCATTGTTTTGGTTTATGATGAAGCACATAGGAAGGTATTATGAGGCATTGATAGGATGGTTTCACTAGCTATTTGACTACACCTAAAACTCAACCAACAGGTAAGTAGAGGTAAGTTAGGTAGGCATTTGCATCCATTGTATATACCATCTGCATATCATGCTAGTATAGTTTCATTTTCACATTTTATTATGATTACTGTTATTCCATTGTATCATATATGAGCGAGGGGTGATATCACCACCCTAAAGATTACTAATTCTTTTTGTTGAGATATAGTAGATATAGGCATGCCAGAGATGTTGAGGTTCTCATGCGCTCTTCACTGAGGACATGTCCTCGAGTTGGATCGGGATGTTATCCCCTATCCTAGGGATAACTAATGATATTATGTCTTGAGGTCCACAGGTCCTAGACATGGAGTATCGAGAACCAGACGAATTGAGCTTGGCCCTAGAAGGCCCATCTTTTGTTCAGTGCATCCTATCCATCAACAACAACAACATCCATCCCACTAGTCTGGTCTTTAAGTAGTAGTGGGTCTTGCCCCATGAGGTAACGAGTCTAGGTATCATGGTATGTCTCACTCTTATTTTTGAAGCATTTGAATATGTTGCATTGAACTCTCCTTCATTTCATAACGTTTTCTTGGAAATTATGCTCTTTATCTTGTTCATACATGCGAGGGTGAAAATATTCCCTAGTAAGTTGGTTCCCTTTACGATGAGTTTCCATTGGGTGGGTCTATGAAAGGTCATCATCCATTCCCTCCATATTTACCATTTTTCATCATTATCCCTCTCATCTTCCCCTACCTTGGTTCGGGCATTGGGTTTTCCACACTAGGAGGGGTTGTACCTTGCCTTGTGGGAAGAAGGGGCTAAAGGCCCAAAGGGTAAAAATAGTTGGCAAGAGTTAAAATCCAAAATAAATACTTTGAGATGCTTCGCCCATGGATTCCAGAGAAATCAATAAAAGGCTTCTCAGTAAGAAAATGGGTCCCGTAAGATAAAATAAAAATCAAGGTATAGTTGGTGGATGGGAGGTCTCATCATGAGTTAACCTATTAGGTCCATGGGAATGTAGAAGTATGAAATTACCATCTATTTTGTCACCAAACTAGGGTAGTGGCTCTTGGTGGCACAACCAAGAGAAATGTGGTCTCATAACAATCCAACCTTCTCATTTCTATGAAGTTCTTGTGGGTAACGTTTTCACCACTGGTCACCACACTAGGATAGTGTCCCTCAACTTTTCCCTTGAAAATAAAAAATAAATAAGACAAAGAATAAAATGTATTGAATGGGATAGGAAACAATGGCATCCATGACAAGGTGCATCTCTCCCTCTACAAAGGCACCCACATGCAAGACCTACATTTCCCTGTTATCATTGCACCCTCTTCCCAAACATTTCCCCTACACCATTTCACACACTTACATGACCTATATTGGTATTCACCTAGGAGACACCCCAAACTTGAGGATAATTATCCCAATAGGACATCCTGAGACCCTCTCTGAACTTGACTTGTTAAACTTCATAACGTCTTTGAGCATTTGTCTGGGTAAAGGGGGTTTGATGCACATGTTTGGGTAATTTGATTATTGGATGTGATTTGCATTGCTATGATCCTTGTGACTTGCTGGAGGACCATGCCTGGTGGATAGGTACATATGGGGATATGATTAGCTCATACCTCCATGGGGATAAAATCCCATAGATGGATGTTGTGACCCCATCCAGGGGCAGTGAGACACAGGAGGATGGCACCAGGAAAAAATAAGGATGTTTCCCCTCAGACACTCTGGCAGACCTAGACCTAGGGGGGTCTTTCCCTTCCACCATGATGTTGACCCTTGAGGGCCCCTAACATCATCATGTTGACCCTTGATGTTATCTAGTTAGGGTTTGACATTTATGAGGATAGTTTGGTGCTAGTTGGCACCTGTGGCAGCATTTGGGGCTTCTAGAGGCCAAGCGTTTTGCTTTTGAGGCATAACATTCCATCCTAGAGGTATAAATTCACCCTAGAGGGGAATGATGTCATATATAAAAGTGAAATTAGGGTTTAATTATTTGAATTTATGTAAAAACTAGATTTTTCATATAATTTGGCCATGTCGTCCTTTTCATGACCTAATTGTAATTAAAGGTCATTGATGTTGCATAAATAAGAGATAAAAATCTCATTTTATTTCATCATTCACTCATCACACAAGCGGTGGTATGAAATTTGACCTTCTTTAAGGTTTCTTGGCTAAAATTTAGTGGTGCACACTTCTTGGAGGAGGCATTTCTTGGTGTACTTTGGCAATTTTCATGTGGATGATCTTCAACTAGGGTTTTTGCTAGATTATTCTTGGAGAAGTAAGTGGAAAATATGAATTTATTTATTGTAAATGAATGCTTATGGTTAATTTTACTTGTTTCATGTTTAAGATTATGAAATTGCTTGCTTGAAACCCTAGAGGAAAGACATATGTTATTATCTTTTTCCCTATAGTCTTCCATGTGCTAAAATTTCTTGAAAGGAACCTATCTTGAGGTAGATACTAGAGCCCTACTATTGTAGCACTCTAGTAACCCTACTTCCATGCCCAATTTCATATTTTATTACAACTTGTTCAAGGAAAGGAGAAATCGCTAGGGCCTAGCCTTTGTTACTTTTTAGCAATTATCTCTTGGAGGTGGATTTTTGAGGCATTGGGATAGCAACACATTTATTATCCTCTCCATCCCTTTGACATACCATTATCATTGCTATTTTTCCTCTAATATTTTATTCTTCCATTAGTGACTCCATTTACCCTAGAAAGGCACTAATCTACCACTTGCAAGTGTTGATTGATCAAACAAACACTCACACTTTTATCCTTGAAGTTTTTACTAACTTTTTCTAACCCTAAACTGAACTAACTCCTTAGATAACTTGGTTTTGTAGAAAAACATTGCTACAACCATACAACCATACATTGATTTGATACATTTGCCTACATAACTTGCACTTAACCCATTCAAAACCCAACTGTGATAATTGTTAGTCAATCTGCTAGGTAAGTGCTAACTTTGTATGGTGTTTTCTTGTACTTTTGACTATTAGAATTTGTTGTTGTTGTTGCAAAATATTTCTACAGCCATCTAATTGCAGCAAATTCTCTGCAAAAGTGATATTTAAAGCTAGCTAAACATTTCCAACTTTGCTTGTGACAATTTATTATCAATTTTCCTAGTCAAAGCTACTTTCTCTTGTCTTTTTCAAGCAATTTCAAGGCATAATTCTTGTGTCTGTTATTAAATATAAATTGTTGTTATAAATTGTTGCATTGCCACAAATTCATATCAGCTAGCTTAATTTTTGAAGGTTTATTGTCTTATGAAGCACTAACAATCATTTTGGTACTTGGAAAGTGCCCCTCTTTCCCTTGTTGTCTTGTTCTGGGCAGGTACACAATATTATTTATTTGCTTCATCTCTATAAGACATAAAGAACTCTTTGATTTGAGTGATCTGTGAGAGGGGAAGCATTTCCTTGTGATTACTTGCCTTATCCTTCTCAAACCCCCAGGTCACCGGGGGCATCTCCCCTGTAGTAGTATTGACATACTCCTAAATAGAAAGGGATCTCCTATTAAGGTGACAGTGATAGGTTATTCCCAGATATACCAATTATGTATCCACTTGCCTTGGGATTTTGGGAAAGTACAAATTATGCGATAACAAGACCAACTACATCTCGATGACCAACATTGTAATGGGTTTCCAACAATCTTGGAACTTCTTACAATGATTCCCCTTCACTCTTTTTTTGATTAAAATGTTTTCCACCTCAAACGTTTGGTTTTCTATGCCCAACTCATCATTATGTTTCTTGGACTCTTATTTTCCTCCCACACACACATTAATATGTGCCTTATGTTTATTTTGATGTAAAATGGAGTCTATTACACTTGCAAACCTATTTCTATTCCTATGATTACACCTCATCACTCATTGTCTATGATACTTTAGATGGACACATGTCTAAATATTCCTGAATCAAAACTTTGTTCTAAGTAGTAGTAATAAGAATAATAAGAAGGCCTAACTAAACACCAAATTGATGTATGAGAACCAATTATTTGTGGGACAAGGGACTCCCTCTATACAGTGAGTTGATTTTGTTGAGATTGTAAAAGTTTAAGTTTTAGGAGTATCCATGTAAATAACGACAAAAAAATCATGACAAAAGTTGTCCTTTGGAATTTGAGTTGCAAGTCTTGATGGGACAACTTTCTAGGTGATTTTTTTTGTATGTGAGGCATGTTTTCCTTGTACAATTGCATACTTGTAGATTTATCTTAGAAGTCCTTTTTAAATGCCTATAAACCTTAATGATATCCAAGAAGGGCATACCTATAATGTACTGTAATGGTTAATAAATTTATTATTCTTTTTCATGTACCTAGCAGAAAAAATATTTATTTCAAAATAAATACTCTAAAAGAAACACAAAGTGATCTTTGTTGATCCTAGTGAAATTAGGATCATAGTCTTTAGACAATTGTTCAAAGTTAAAACCCAATGCATTAACATTCACTCTTTTGGTAATGGCATGAATATACTTTCTTCATTGTCTGTATTTAGCAGTAATAAAAGAATAGCCTCTGGATTGTATGTATGTATTCAAGAGCCCCTAGATTCTTTCATATCTCCACTATTTATTTATAATCTCGTATAAATGCTTCAGTTGTTCTCGATCCAGTCGTCTTGTCTAGATTGTTTCCAAGTTCATTTTCAGAATTATTGCCATTCTCAAAGTCCATATTTGTTGTTCATCCACATAGCTTATATCTTCCTGCGTCAGCCATAACCTCATTGGTGTTTCTTCCCTCTCTTCACATCCTCCAATGTGTACCTTGGGGTCTTGTCAAACTCTCCTTCATGTTTCTACATCAACCTTCCTAGAAGTGATCACTTTCTTTTACAACAAATAAAGATTGAATATTGTATCCTTGTTCTATCTGTTATTTTTTTTGAATTATAAATGTAAAATACTGTAGGTTTAGCTCATTAATGTAGCCTTTATGCAAACAAAATGTAAATTACGTTGTTAGCATAGATGCGGAAAATATTTGTTTCCATTTGTCGGAATTGTATCCAGAGGGTTTACAGAGAAGTAAGATGCATTTGGAATGTTTTTCATTAAATGACAGTGTAAGGGAATATAAGTTAGGTCTTTGAGGTGACCCTTTTCACGATAGAGATTTGGTCATTGAAATCCTTCCGGAACAACTTTTTATTTTTGGGAATGTTATTAAACACTGAAATTTATTGGAGAACATAAAGACACCTAAGATATAGATACAACAATGTACATGATAACATATAAAATGTCTAAATGTCCTAATATTAAACAGTATTAGATATACAATGAAATCCTAATCTGAAATAAAATACATGCAAAATTGCTTGTTGAGTTTCTCTCTGCAAACTGGATGGATATGATTTTATTTGGATTTCCACTCATTTATTTTCTTGTGTATATTTTCATTTCACCACCTCCTCATGTAGGAACTATCTATTTTCTCTTTTATTTTTTTCTCTTTTATGCAAGACCCTTCTCTCTTTTATATCTTGGTTGGTTTCAATTTTTATTGTCCTTATCTTGCATCACAAGGGGACCAACCATGGAACAATTTTTATATTTGATGATGCTTCATCTCCCAACTTCATATCCACTATCAAAAGAACAAATGCATATGTGATTAGTAATTGGACATTTTGATGTAGTTTGTTTATAGCTACCCTGATTTGACATAATTATTTATAAATTTTATCATTGTTATTCAATGGGTTCATTATGTATGGCTTAATTGTATGTGCCATATTGTTTTCAACAGTTTTTCTTTTATTGGTGTTTAAAATAATAATAATAATAATTTAATTTTAAAGTCACGACCTAGGCAAGTTTTCAAAAAATTGTCTTTTATTGGTGTTTATAATAATAATAATAATAATAATTTAATTTTAAAATCACGACCTAGCCAAACACCAAATTTGATGTATGAAACCCCATTGTGTATTAAAAACTAGAGAATTCCAAATCAATTATATTATCAGATTATCAAAAGCCATTTTGCTCAAATAAGCATATATCAACTTGCATTTCTAATATGAATCTCTTTTTTTAACTATGATGGTTAGATTGAATTGTTAACAAAAGCCATAAATTTCAAGTTTTTACTATAGAGAAAAGGTACAAACAACCTCCAATGATTTAGTATTACTGGCATTGGATATTTAAAAAATCCCATATTCTCCCCTTTTGCTTTCAAAACCATCTTGTTACAACAGTGTAACAATACCCCCAAAAATTCTTACCGAAATGTAAATATCTTATAGGGAATAACTCAAAGAAAATGAGTCATAGCATGGCTTGAACACCAAGCTTAAGTTTTCAAAAAACCAAGGACCTCCATTGAGGACTACATCCTTGTCTTTAGTGTTCTCAAAGAGACAAGTCAAAAAAACCTTTAAAGGGGAGCAATTTGAACTTTATTGTGAGCAGATGAATCCCATGTAGAGATGATCTAGGGCACTATTTTGGAGATGTGTGGATTTGTCCCTTGAAAGTAACAAATCAGAGCCCCTTGTGTTGAATCCTTCACCCCTTCTATGATTTATTATTTTGGAGAAATTATCTTAAGAGATCACATTGACAATAGACAACACTTTTTTGCTTTGGCCCACATTTACACAAATTTTCTAGGGAAAGTGTTGGACTATGAATCATAATATCAAAATATATGAACCATATTAGAACTATTTCATACAAATGAAAATGGTTCAACATGTGATGGAGCCATTTCCAGGAAGAGGAAATAAATCCTTCGTCAATAAAAACAAAAATTAAAATGTAAAAAACTAAATATGCATGTGAAAATGAAGGGCATCTGGAGGGAAAGAGGATGGGTGAGGGGTCTACAACCACAAAAAGTAAACCTAATTCCTATTCAACCAAAAACTAACCTCAACAACATCATTTTTCAGTTTCATTTGAAAACTCTGAGAGGTTGAGACCTAATATCACTAGAAATAATATGGATTTGAAGAGCATTAGCACAATGACAGTGACAACATAACAATGAGAATTTAGAGAGTGTATTTGGCATAAAACTCTCATTTGGTGAATTTGGAGTGCAATATATTTAGAAATATCCTTCTCTTTTTTCTTGACCAAAAATGCCTCATTTATATGATTATGATTATAATTTTGAATTTATGATGTAATTTCTTAGTGACATATCTGAAATGAAAATATGAATTTAGAGTTAATAAGGTTTTTTGGAGGAATCTAAATTTTGTTAAAATTTTAATAGTTTACTATTTAAAAATCATAAATTTTAATTTTAATAGTTCACTTTTCTTCTCCTTTTCTAACTTCAACTACACTCTCCTAAAAAATTAAATTTTATCATGATCTAATCCAACTAGGGTAGTTTCTTGAACAAATGCATATTATTTCTCTTAAGCCACAATGAGTCTTTATTGTTGTCTCCTTCCTTCATTCATTAATTTTCCATTCATTTAAATGCATGATCCCAAGGTGTTCCACACCTATAACATACCCATTTACTATAGCCTCTTCCATGACTTCTTACTCGAAGTCTACTTCCTTTATGAGGATAAGAATCAACTCTTGCCACTGCTTAAGAAGAACTTTCTTCTAATGAATCTATTAAGGCCTAGAAAAATCCTCATTTTATGTGTAAAATCCCTTATTAAGCCCTCGATATTTAATTATTACATTTATAGTATTATAATCGCATGTCATATATAACCCTTCATGGTACCCTTTCATTAGAATTGTACCCTTTGCTCATATTCATATATATATATATATATATATATATATATATATATATATACCAAGGAGACCTAGTCTTAGGATCATCTTATCTCATCTCATATTATATTATGAATTGGATGTATTGTAAAAGGAATATTCCCCCTCAAAGTGGAATGTAATTCATTGTTTGTTTATCATTTTTAAGGCGTTGGATCATAACATAATCTTGTTTTAGAGTTTTTCTATCAACAAGTGTCATCTTTCCTTTTATAATTTCCTATTGTAATCTTCTAGGTATTTTCTCTTATGATTATGAGGTTAATTGTTAAGCCTCCCCCAATGAATGCATTATACACATACTCAATTCATATCAATTGGGTATACTTAATACATTCATTATCTTGACACAATCTCCTCATCATATTCACCATGACCAACATGAATTTTTGGATTATAAATTTCTTTAGTAAACTGTATGTTTGGGTTGTTGTAAGGAGATGCACTAGGCTTGATATTTCCCTAGTCGTTGAGCTCTTAAATCTAGCATTGGATATTTTCATTCCCCAAAATTGATCTACGATAGAGCACGTTGTTTAGAAGTGGAGACCCTAGAACTAGATTTTTTTGATGCTTGACGAAGCCATGTGCCAAAACACCTTTGGGATTCTAGAGGATGACGTGACATTGTTGCATTAGAAAATCAAGTTGTTTCTTTTTTTAAGATTGAGCCACGTGAGCAATTAGAGATTGAAATTGCACTAGACTACACACTATATTCTATGGATGAACCATGAGAAGATCAAACTTAAAATCATGTGAGATAAGATTTTGCCATTGATTTGCAAACACCAAAGTAACTCTCTTCTTCGTAGGAGACTCCAAGATATGGTCAATGATCCCATTGACCTTAAGGAACCAATATTTTGGGTTGGTGTAATAGGTTCCATCACATCAAATATCTATGGCCTTTCCTAGTGGCACGTCACAAATGTTTAGAGGTGTGACATCACAAGTGACCTATTGTTTCATAGTAGTGATAACAAATCACACTAGTATAGGGAGAATGCTCATTAAGTTTTGAACTTAGGGAATCAATATTGAGTGTGCTCTAGTTTACCAATATATTTTGACCCCATGGATAATAATTGTTTTTCCTTATAAAAATTACAATTATAAAACTTGTTTCATTTCCATTAATGATAAAAAATTCCTCATAATGTTGTCCCTTGGTTTACAAGATTCCATGATGAGTAGTAATTGTGATAAGACTTTGACTGAACCAGGTGGATATTGGTGGCCACCCACATGTTCCAAATTCCAACTGGCTCATGTTGACAATTTTTAGTTCAACATGTTTCTTTGTAATGAGGACATTTCTTTGTAATTGTGGGTTCTACACTCACACGGTTGTCCTGAAGCCCTACACAACATCCAGGTGGATATTGGTGGCTGCCCACCTATTCAAACTAGATTATTTTGGATTTTTTCATGTCAGTACATATTTCTGTACTTCCAATTCAAACTGGCTTATTTTGAAAGTTTTCATATCAGTACATCTTGTTGTACTTCCAGGGCCGTTTTGGGGCTCTAAACAATGTTTTCTTGGATTTCCACAGTCAAAGTGTAGACAGAGTCAGAGTTTTATGGCATACTGTGTATATCTCAAAAATAACTTTCCAACATGATATCACACGCCTAAAATGGAGATCGTATGCAAAAGTTATGACCCCAGGAAGTTAATGTACTAACTTACCCCAACGTGGCCCACATGATTTTTGGAGCTTCATCTCCTAGGGTTAGGTTTTTGGATGTCTAGGGTTTTGGAGTTCATGTTTATTATAAAAAGGCCTTCAGAGCCTCATTGTAATCATCTTCTTGTAAATGAGCGTAGCCGTTGTTACACATTATTTTCGTCATCCCTATGATCGTTAATGATGTAAACCTATATGTTG
This sequence comes from Picea engelmannii, assembly GCA_009831015.1. Lineage (NCBI taxonomy): Eukaryota > Viridiplantae > Streptophyta > Pinopsida > Pinales > Pinaceae > Picea > Picea engelmannii. The sequence continues at coordinate 59,794 of ML782973.1, forward strand.
CCTTCAGAGGGGTCAGTGGCCTGAGTTCCTAAAGAGAGAAGGGAGAAGAACTTTTCCTGAGAAAAGAAGTTGCATTTTCCTATGTAAAAACCTTATAAAAAATGAATTTCTTAGGTTGCTATATAGGCAGGATGCGAGAATGACCCATTCTCGCAGGTTGCACTATAGCCAGGGTGTGAGGTGTTCGTAGGTTGCACCATAGCTAGGGTGCGAGAATTCTAGCACATGGGAAAAATGAGCGTTTTCTCGAATATTCTAGAAGGAGAAACTTCTATGGTGAGGTGGCATCCGAATGGTTTGGATCTTACTCGCTTTCATGATTTAGTGGGATCATCCTAACCTCCTCACCTTATCCTCTTCAACTTATAAAAGGAGAGGAGTTCCCATGGAGAAAGTTAGCTTGATCTTGGGTTAGCTTTGTTGGTTCTTTAGCTTGTGTTAGCTTTGGCTTGGTTAGAGTGGCTTTGAGATTTGCTTTGTCAAGATAGATTGTGAGTAGCTATCATATCTATGGTTTCAGAATCCTTGGAGAAAGAAGTGTGTGGGGAATGAAGGACAGTTTGAAGGGACCTTACAACATCAAGGCCATGGTTGTAATATCTCTTTCACATTTAATATGATACAGTAATATGATTCTTTCCTATAAAGCTTGTTGTGTTTTATTGTATTATTCCTTGATCACATACATAGGTTTATATTGAGTTTATGCTATCGCTATCACTTTGGTTGGTTTGTGTTGTTTTGATCTTAATTGCACAAGAGCACTGGAGTGAAGCGGGAGCAACAAAGACTATAGGAAGCGATTATAAGGTTTGTTCCTTCCTACTAGTAAATTCAATATCTAAAACTTAAGGAAAGCGTCATGTTCTGGTTTGTGTCTGCACTTACAGATTTATCCAATAACAGCCGTCACATCTCTTCTTAGAGATAAAGCTACCACCATTCTAGCGAGTCTTGCACTCTAATTTTTTACAATCTCTGTACAATTCTTTCATTAATAGAAAACATGTATTGTTGTATTTCTCTATTTCTGGAAATTTGTATGCATATTTCATTGTAATATCTCTGCTTTCATTTCATTTCGAAAATAATCTGGATCGGTGGTATCAAAGAAAGCTTCTCTTGATTGGTTTTTAGTGCATGTCCTTGATAAGGTTTGAGTATAGAAAGTTGGGACTCAAGTTTATATCTCTTGAGGACAATCACTCTCTCATGCCAAAGAAACCCTCTATGGTGGAAGAAAATAAAAATGATAGAGAAAAATATTCTATTAATCTATTTCTTGAGAAATCTCTTGCGCGACAAAAGGATGAAATGATGGAAAATTTTTCCCACATCCTTCAATGTTTTTCGATAGAAACATGCACATCTTCATCAAACAGACACTTTGGAGGAACCTCTCCCTTCAAGGTACAAGTCAATTTTGATATTCCTATATTTGAAGGTCAGATAGATGCGAATGCCTTAGAAAAATGGTTGAATTTGCTAGAAGGTTATTTCTCTGTTCACAATTTTTTCGATAGGGAAAATATCACCTTCACACTCCTCAAGGCTCTCCCCCATGTAAAACATTGGTGGGAAAATTACTTGGAGAAAAGTTCCACAGAGGAATCTGGAATATATGGGGCCGAGCCCACTTGGTATTTTTTTGTGGATGTGGTCAAGCAATAGTACTACCCTAGTAATAACTATGAAGACCAATACATGAGATGGACCACACTACAGCAAGAGAAGAGCCAAACAATGTCAGAGTTCACAAATACTTTCCATACCTTGTGAACCAAGCTGGGTATCAAAGACTCTGAGAAACATCTAGTTCTGAAATACCATGGGGCTCTGCATAGGTACATCCAAGATGAAATGGATTTCCTAAACATCTCATTATTTGGAGTTGTCTATCAATATGCTGTCAAAATCAAGCAAAAATTTAGGCACCAGAACAAATGGGAGTTTGGTTCTGCAAATACGCAACAACCAAAGCACCGTAAAGACGACCCTAACCAACAACCTTCTGAAAACTAGTCCAAGACATAGGAAAAGAAGTGTAAAGGAAGGACGAAGTATTATACTGGGAAGTGATGCAACTTCCACAAAATTCCCTGGAACAACACCGATGAATGTCACTCAAAATAGTCATTGGTGGCTGAGTTCAAAGACAAGTAGTTGAAACCTGATTCAGAATATGATCTAGAAAATAATGAAAACAGACAGATCATCAACACAGGCCCTACTATTACTGTCGCGATTGCAACAATTCAAGCAGAAGAACTAGTAGATCCTGAAGAGGGGGAGCATCCCTTCCATTAACATATGTGGTTGAAGGGGATCTGGTTGCATTTCATTATTTATAGCAGTAGCCATAATAACCTCATCTTAGTTGAGGTAATCAAACAATTGGGGTTGTCGACAACACCACACCCACATCCATACAACATCGGGTGGCTTCACCAGGGATGACATCTTTGTGTTATCCAATAGTGTTGCATGTCCAATTTAATCCATCTTTTAAAGGATGAGGTAGTGTATGATGTTGCCCCTCTTGATGTATGTGATTTTGTTTTGGGCAAACCATATATGTGAAAAATTCATGTTGTTTATGAGTCTCGATCTCGTAGTGTCATTATTACTTCAAGGGTTCAACTCTATAGGATACCAAAGGTGGTTCTGACTACTGTTCCACCAAAAAGATGCCACAAGGTAATCTATCATACTAAAAAATACATCCTCTTCACAGTCTATTCAAAGGATGTAGATAAGTCCACTACAACCTCAACGCCTTCTATCCAAAAAAATCATATTGTAGAAGAGAAAGAAGATATTGTTTCTTCACCTACAATGGTGCCTACACAATGTCCCATCAATATCAGAGACACCATATTAGTGGAATAGATTCAACCCCGCCAACAACAGGTTCATGATAGCCTTCCACAAACCAAGCAATGCAACTTCTCTAACAAGGAACACAACTCACCGAGATTTAGATTCAAAAAATATTTTCCCTCTTCCCTGGGCACTCAACGCAATGGATACCATCACTTCCTAAGGGGGGAGGATTGATCCAGGTGGATATTGATGACCACCCACCTGTTCCAAATTCCAATTGGCTCATCATGATAGTTTTCAGTTCAACACATTTCTTTGTAATGAGTACATTTCTTTGTAATTGTGGGCTTTTCACTCACGGGGATGTCCTGAGGCCCTACACAACATCTAGGTGGATATTGGTGTCCGTCCACCTATTCAAACTGGATTATTTTGGAATTTTTCATTTCAGTACATCTTTCTGTATTTCCAATTCAAACTGGCTTATTTTGGATGTTTTCATGTCAGTACATCTTTCTGTACTTCCAGGGTCGTTTTGGGGATCTAAACATTGTTTTCTTGGTTTTCCATAGTAAAAATGTAGATAGAGTTAGGGTTTGATGGAATAATGCGTAGATATCAAAAATACCTTTCTAACAGGTTATCACGCACCTAAAACGAAGATCGTATGCAAAAGTTACAACCCCAGGAAGTTAATGTACTAACTTACCCCAACGGGGCCCACATGACTTTTGGCACTTCATCTTCGAGGGTTAGGTTTTTGGATGTCTAGGGTTTTGGCATTCATGTTTATCATAAAAATGCCTTGAGAGCCTCATTTTAATAATCTTCTTGTGAATGAGTGTAGCCATTACATATCTTCTCAGAGATAAATTTGCCACCATTCTAACGATTCTTACACTCTGTATTTTTACAGTCTCTGTACAATCCTTTCATTAATAGAAATCATGTATTGTTGTATTTCTCTATTTCTGGAAATTTTTTATGCGTATTTCATTGTAATATATCTTCTTTCATTTCGTTCTGAAAATAATCCGGATCATTTACATAGAAAATATTAATGCCAAGAAATTCCATAAAAACAGAACACTTCCTCCTTGGATTCGTATGGTGGTAGTCTTCTATGGATTGATGGCATGACCGGTTTTTCTAATCGTAGGCCCATTTTATTTGTCATTTCTTGGAGGGGAAAACAAATGGGTATGCATACTATGTGTTATATCATTAATGTTTCTCATTTGAAATTTACTTAGTTCTATTGCTTGTATCAAAACCTTCTAGAACCTTTTACCTAGATCCAAAATTGAGGATGGATGGGTGGATTACCTGGTGGGAGGATGTGCTTGAAAAAGTATGGCCTTTATACATGGGTGACAACTTGAAACATTTGGTGTAACTAGATTTGAATCATTTGGGAGGAACTTGAAGATGTTTCTAAGTCCCTTCCATTCACCCCTTTTGATGAAGAAAAGAAAATACATGCACCAATATTTACCATATATTGAGTATGGATGAAATCTAGCAGGCTAGAAATGATTAGTTTCAAGCTCATCTGTATTGGCTCAATTTGAATGGTTTGTTGGATAGTTGGTTTTCATTGATTTCATTGGATAGTTGGTTTTCATTGATGTCAAGAGAAGTGGTTTTCATTGATGTCAACATATGTGATGGGTGCATTTGAAGAAGTATACAAGAATCCACGAAAGTGTGTTCATTAAGATGGAAGTTGTTTGAGGAATAATAACATGAAGGACAATGTAAATGCAGGTAACACACTCATAGATGGATAGAAATCATCAAGAAGTTTCCAATGGTAGGTGGAAGGTCACGTAGTTCCTTGCAATTGAGGAGGTATGAGGTCATGAAGTTGGAAGCCCCGAAGAATGGTGAAGAATCCCTTAAGCGGTTATAACAAGATGCTACAGGTCATTAATCCAAGGGTAAAGTGGTTATAACAAGAAAGTATAGGTTGTACCTTAAGTTAAGGAAATAATTCACTTGGAAAAGTATAAATACACTTTAATAAGCCTCTCATTATTACACACACACATTTATTGAATATCTTCTATGTGAGCACACTTGATCTATGCTGTGAATTTGAGGTAGCAAGTCTGAGGTAGGGAAAGAGTAAGGAGTCCAAAAGTTTTGGGATTTCAGAGGAGAGCGAGGGTTTTCTGATACACCCTAATTTGGATGACCCCTGCAGGTCAGACTACTGGCATCCCATGAGGCACCCCCATGGGTTGCTTAGTACCCATCACGCGAGGCCCCACGTGACATTTTGCTTGGTTTTCGTGAGGCTAAGAAAAATGTGTAGGAGGATTCTAGTACCCGGTTTCTGAGGCTGAAGAAGGTCTGGATGTCTATAACACAATGCAACAAGTTAGCTATAGGTTTAAAGGTATGTCTATATGCATGTCTTGAGGGTTATATGTTGGTAATGTTATGGTGCGTGCTTGAAGCATGTATTTGGTATCTTGTTGAGACATTGGTACATGATTGAGGCATGTCCTTGTGAGTTTTGGTATATGCCTTGAGTCACATATTGATACTTGGCATATGGTTTGTTGTATGGTATATGATTGAGGAATATCATGAGTGATATGTCACATGTTTGATGGTATTTCTTGGTACATGGTTTATGGATGTTGGCACATGCTTGAGGCACATGGTTTGAGGTACATATTGGCTACATGATTGAGTGATGTTATGCTACCTTTGTATCTCGTTTGGTATGATTTTTATAGGCACATATTTGTGATGTGGGTACATGGTTGAGGTATACACTCGATATATGGTGGCATATGTATGAGTCACATTATTTGGTGTTTGTTTGAGGCACATCATTTGGTACATAGTTGATGCTTTGTACATGGTACATGGTTTTGGCATAAGGTTTATCATTGATGTTATAGTACCTACACTTGGCATAAGGTTTATCATTGATGTAATTAATCCTTTCTACTGCTTGATGATATTTTTCATTCCACATCTTCACATCCTTGTAGGTCGCTAGCGCCATAAGGGTATCCTCTTTGAAATTGACTATGACTACGGTGAAAAGGTGTCGTTCACTTGTGAATTCTGCATAAGTGTCCTGGAACTCACTCTTCAAGAACATCATGGCTTGTGTTGAGTCTTGATAGTATTTCGCCAAATGGTGTAGATGATCCAACTCCTTTAGCACGACGACCAAATCCTTTTCATCCTTCCTTGCTCTATCCAAAGTGGCATCCATGATATCCATCCCTGCACTGATAAGCTTGGATGTCTTAGCGTGTTCAGTGCTGAGCAACTTCTCCTTTGTAGTGATGAGAATCGCGATATCTAGTGTGAACCTTCTCTTCTTAGTGTTTCTCTTCATGATGGTTTTTCTATTCGTGTCATACATGATTTATTGTATGTCAGTGACCTCGTCAACTTGCTCATGGATTTGTTGTTCTCCCTAGGTTAGAGCATCCCCCAGGCTCTCGGCTTTGTGTATCTGTTCTAGGATTGGTTCCTGAACTTATTTCATATATTTTGATGGCTTGAACTCCATTTTTTGTTCATTGACTGGTGAGGTACTGACCAAAATTGAAGAAACAGGGATATGTTCAGTACTTACCTGGTAATCAGTTGTCGAGGTGTCGATTTCTTGTTGTTGAAATTCCTCTTTCTGACCACCTGATCCTAGATCATCCCTCAATCTGTCTATTGGAGTCCTTGGCAAGTCAAGAAAATTAGTGTCTAAGACACTTTCGACCTCATGGTCGCTCTACGGAAGGTTTTGAATTGGAGCATCGAGACTTGGGGTAGATTCTTTCTCAAGTTATTTTTCCTCTGTAATCGGTACTGGAGTCACCAGGGAAACCTATGAACTCTCATCATCATAATATATGGTTATTAAGTCAAACAAGGGATTTGGTGCACCTGTCCCACCTGGTGTCCTTGATACCTCAGGCTGGGTTGGAATTGTCCCTGGTGATATGATATGTGGTGGGGGAACTCTAGGATTTTCTGGACCGGTGATTTCTTCGAGTTGTATTGGCTCCAAGCCACTTGGCTCTCCTCTATTTTTGATTGGGTTGTCTGTGGGGATCCTCGTCACATATACGAGATCAATATCATTCTGTAACTGATCAATGATTCTCTGCACTCCTTCTAGTAAGATAAATCCTCTCCTTTGTGCCTCTGTAGTCTCAACTGCTCTGATTTATACCCTAAATCTGAGAGCCTCTTGAGCCGACTTCTCTATTGTCTCCACCTATTCATCCATGCACATATCCTTGAACCTATTCATGCCCGGTTTGGATTTCCTCTCTACTACCTCCTCCCAGTCCTGAGCGAATTTTGTAAATATCTCATCCTCAAACTTGTCATGCGCATATGGCCAACAAGATGAAACTTGTGAAGCGTGTTGGGGGACTACTCCCTTAGGATCATGCTTGTGGAACCAGTCTTTTGGGAACCTAAATTCAAGTTGAATCAACCCTAATTTATTGGCTCAAGAAGTTTCCTTAACTAGATAAAATCTCAGATGGAAGTGGTAGGGTATGGAAGCCCGTTTCTTGTCCTTGACTAGCATGGCGTTATAGCCCTGTAGGATAATTTAATAACATATTTCTCCCAAAATGATCTGGTCTGGGATGTGAGAAGGAAAAACATGTGGTGCTACGCTGGCCCCAAACACCCTTATACCAATGGCCTACCTTTGATATCATTTTTTCAACTGCCATAGACAACCTTGGCATTCCTTCTTAAATAAAATGAAATAAACTCGGGTGATGAATTGATTGCAAATAAGGGCATAGGATTTTTTGTACCTATTCTCCCATAATATGTTGCAGTAAACATTAACAGGAAGTTCTACAACATGCCAGCTTAAATTCATGCCGACGAAGACATTTCTACAAATAACATTGAGTAGGTACAAGGCCATGTGGAAAGAGAGTGCTTACTCTTCTTTCAACGTCTGAGCCTGTTGTACACAGATGCTCAATTGCTTGGAAATTATTTCTCCCTAGTTGAAATTGCTCTTGAAGATTGCCATAGTGTATGCTAGGGGCATCCATGCTTCCAAAAACTTGGAGCAATCATTTTCTCCATATAGTTAGAAGATCAGAGCCATCAAGTAGATGTATGAATCCCTCAAGTTAACTGTCCGTTACCAGCCATTGCTCTGGTTTGTAAACTTCTTGTCCTCCTTCCACCATGAGGCCATCAACCGGATGGTGTCATGGAATTCGTAGAACTTCACCATGAAGTTTGTGTTTAGTTTCTCCTCTGGGTGTCTGATCTTGTAGTACTTCTGGACTTCTGTCAGGATGAAAAATTTGACACACCTTCCATTCTCATCATTGATCAAGAATTTATGCATGTCTGTATGATCGATTAACCACTTCAAAACCTCAATGCATGGGAAAACCAGAGTTTTGCAGGCTACAATGTGTAATTATGAACGTTGGATATTTGGGAACACCTAGTTGTCGATATCTCTTACATCTAGGTCGATGTGTGGGATAAACTTCGGGTACTCCTCCTGACTGATTCTATTTAATAGGTCTCCCCACCGTGGGAGCATTAATTTGGATCCAGTGTTTTCTTCTGTATCGCCGAAGACCAGAGGTTGAATAAAATATTTCTTCGTTGAGGTTTTAATGATCGAGTCCACCCTGGGAGTGTACTCCAACTGTCTCGGAGTACCAAGAGAAGAAACTTCACCTATTTCCGCTTCCTTTAACTTAGGTGCTCTAGGAGAGTGTCTAGTCATTGGCTTTCTTGGAGGAATTTTCCCTACAGCTAGAACATAGTTAGAGACTGTGCAAGAAATCAAATGCATATATGACAAATCATGACCCTCGAATTGATAAACTTTAGCACATACCTATCTTTCTTGTTTAACCTAGTTTTGATCATCTGAGAATAAAAAAAGTCTCAAGAAGCATGATTTTCTTCTTCAGATGCTCTGGGATTTGAGCTTGTGTGCATAATAGAAGTGTTCAAATATGTTTTAGTGATTTAAACAGAGATGAAATGACCTTGTCACATCAACTGTTCAATTCGGGATATGAGTGTGGTTCTTATAGAATATGCCGCCAGATATTCAATATGTTTAAAATTAAATTCAATTGTAGGCCGACGACGTAGGCATGGGTTGTAATGTGGCCTATCAATGATTTCAAATTAATTTTGTTCAATCGATGCATGGGGTGGAAACATATGCAGGATGAAGCATTAACTCGTCTTTTAAATGAAACAATCTGATCGTATCTCATGTTGAAAACATCCCATTGTTTCGCTAATCCAACTAGTGGGTTAGGGGTCTGGGTTTCTCTTTAAACACTTTTTGTTTATATCTCCTTGAAAAATATCCGACGCTGAACGATATTTCCATACAAAGATGACATGGCAAGGCTGAATCAGAGGTGTGACTAGGATATAGGGACCATAAGATGACTCGGGATGAAACTAGACCGTATGACACCCCTATACAACAAAGACATGTGACACTTGAGACCAATGTCTTTGTTTACCTGTGTTATTTAGAATCATGACTTTTGATAAGCTAAATGTTCTAACAAGTGATTCTACCCAGCCAACGCCAAATAGTATCAAGGATCAGTGATCGAAGATAAGCTTACCCAAGTGCTCCTGGATTGACTCTCTTGAAAATCTCCCAATGCCGAAAATGTATCGGGGATCGACAATCAGAGATGCGTCAATGCAAAAACTTTCAGTGGTTTAACTCTTCAAGATTTCACTGGCCCCGAAACAATGCATCCGTCATCTTCTATCGGGGTTTTATCATGGCTCAAGCCGACATTTAGTACTCTCATATCTTGTTGACACCGATGGTGGTCGACTATCTCCTGAAACTGTGTGGTGAGTTATTAACGCAAAAATGTTCACCTTTTACTGATGCCAATGGTGAATCGATGGCCGATGATCATTATTACTGTGTGACCACTTTCCCTTCTTAGATTTTTCTGACGCCGAACACCAGAGGCACTTTCATACTGTGAGATGCATAACTTTAGTTAGAATGCCAAGTTATTTTTAGACACCAGGTTTCATTTAAGAAGTTCAAACAAATCCAATTCAATCGATAAGAGTCATGAAAAAAAAAAAAACCATTCCCCATATTGAACTCAAATCAGTCAGTAAAACAAAGAAACAAGTGGTACCCAAAAGTGACATAATTTCATAAAAAAATTTAAGGTGTGTTGAGCGCTCAACAAATGGCGATTTACTAGGTGAAAGAAGAATCTCTATTCCCTCCTCGGGCTTAGCTGATGCAGAAGCTGGTTAAGAACCTAACTAGTTTTTCTTTTATCAGAGTCTCTCCTATCCTTGTGTTTAGAATTCCCTCGGTTTGTGAATTCAGGTCCGCCTGTGGAGTTTCAACCTTTATTCCACCTTCGTTCCTCTTGACCGTGATCCATGCTCCCTTTTGACAATATTTGGGTAAAGCATTCACTGGTAACAGACCCTTTTAGTTATCATCATTCACTTGCTGCGATGTTGCTCCACTACCAATGAGCATCCATAGCCCCAGCAGAGTCACCTCGATGTCACAAAACTTGCTCCACTTCCAGTGAGCATCCTAGCCCCAATGGAGTTATATTCTTACCCTCTCCTACTTTGCACTCATTGGATATAATTGATTTATTTTAGCAGAGATTCCCTGAGCGAGTGCAAGAGGAGGACGTCTGTTATCTGCAAGATGAGATGGTTAAGGTGAAATTATTCCTAGCTTTGTCTAGAGGTGCATGTGGTCCTTTCCAACTTTCCATATTCCCTTTAGGATTTACCAGACCACTACTAGACACTTCATCACTCGTCGAGGTCATTTGTTTGAAAATCTCAACTACATAACTCTTTAAAGAAGAACGCAATTGCCTAGTGTTTCTTGTGTTGTACGTAAGTGTTAGTTAGGAATGAAGTTTGCTACACCATATTGATTAAGGTCAACCAATGCCTTGAAGAACACACATTTATTACAAGAAAACATAAATAAAAAGACTCTTCCATAAGTCTACATTACACTTACCCCTTTATCTTAATGAAAATAAAACAAACACACACACATTTTGTTTTTTGTTAAAAAAAATATTGTTTTAGGGATTGGCCGTTCACCGGGAGGGCGTCAAGTCCCCCCCTCATATTTTTCAACTGATACATGCATGCCCCAAGTTTCTCGGCTACCTGGAAAGGTCCGAGCCATAGATTATGAAACTTCGAATGTTTTCCCTTAGGGTCATTTTCTCTGTCCCATTTCAAGACTAAGTCTCCTTCAAAATTCTTCTCTTTCTCTTTATTCTTGTCAAACCATCGTTTAACCATATTTTGATGAGTGACGAACTTTGATTTTTCTTTCTCCCTTTCCTCTTCTAGCATGAGGAGGGTATCAATTCTCTGTTGAATAACTGATGAGGATTGTCCGCTAGATCCCTAAGCAAGCTGAAGTGATGGAAGATATAGCCCATTTGGGAGAATGGCTTCTTTCCCGTATGCTAGAAAGTATGGGGAGTTCCCTATAGCTTCCTTGAATGTTACCCTGTCATCCCATAAGGCATTATGAAGCGAGCTATGCCAATTCCTCGGATAGTAGTTTGCAGAGTATCTGATTATGATTCCTTTGTTTAGGGAAAAATTTGTTAATAGTGTGGAATAAAATTAAGCGGCATCATCAAAAACAAGAAAGGAAGGCATCCCAAACCTTGAGATCAGTTTTTGTTCTATGAATTGGATTACCACCTTTTCATTCACATGAGTCAGAGGGATGGCCTCTTCCCATTCCATAAAATAGTCTATAGCATTCACTATGTATTTATGTTTGTTTGAAGAGCTCGGAGTAATCTCCCATATGATATCTAACCTCCATTGATCGAATGGTCTAGATATGGTCACTGGTTGAAGTGGGACAACCGTCCTCTTTTCCCTTCCCATGCTCATTTGGAAAGTCTTACAATTTCTAGCATATGTATGGGCATCCCTAAACAGAGTAGGCTAATAATAGTCGGCTCTCAGTATTTCGTGAGGAGTAGTATTCCCTGCAAAGTGTCCACCTGCAGGACCATCTTGGAGCTCCCCCAAAACCTTATCTTCATCATCACGTTCGATACATATCAATAGTACCCCGTCATAATTTACGCATAAAAGCACTGAATTTATGAGGCAATATTGTGTCGAGTTTAGTCTGAGAGCTCTCCTTTCCTTAGGGCTTAGGTTTTCTGAGAAAGTCCCATGATGCAAGAGGTGAATTACCTTTCCATACCAAGACTCCTTCCCTGGGGGGACATATAAAGCTTCACTACACCATAACACCAATTCATTCTCCCACACAGAGTCTTCACTTATTTGGTCTTGATCTTCTGCGGCCAGTTTACACAATCCTTGTACCTTAACCAGTTTGGAAGGTTTTATATATAGATCGAATTCTTGGACAACTTCCATCCAATTTACTCTTCTCTCCCCCATTTCATGTTGAGTGAATAGGGATCAGACTGTGGGGTGAGGCACAATGAATTTGGTGTGATTTTTCAGGATGTAAGGCCTAAAATGTTTTAATTCTTTGTACACCGCATAATCCTATTTGTCTATAGCAAGGTAATTAAATTCGGCCCCTTGGAGATTAGTGCTCATAAATGAGACTGACACATCATTGTTTTCATCATCTTTCTGAGTCAATACTATAGCTAAAGATTGGTCGGAGGCAAAAGTATAGAGGAAAAAATCTTTGCTAAAGTCGGGACTTCGCAGCACTAGAGCTTGAGATATTGCAGTCTTGATATTGTTGAAAGAATATTTTCTCTCATCATCCCACTTAAAATCAACATCTTTTTGAATCATTTTTTTTAAGGGTTTGATAGTTTCAGCGAAATCAGAGGTGAAATTCCTCACAAAATTGATTTTTGCAAAGAAGGATTGCATAACCTTTTTGTTGTGGGGTAAGGGAAGCTGAGTTATTTCCTTAATTGATTCTGGGTCTATGCAAATCCTTTCTTGAGATATAATATGACCTAGTAATTTCCCTTCTTCGATACCAAATATAGTTTTCTTAGGGTTTAAATATATACCATATTTTCTACACCTTTCAAAAATCTGGGTTAGATGTTGGATGGGATCTTCTTTGTTCTTTGAATACACACTCACGTCATCCAAATAGACTACTACACACTTGTTGATCAATCCCAAAAAAGCTACATATATGGCCCTCTTGAAGGTTTCCCATGCATTAATTAACCCAAAGGGCATGCATTTATAAGCAAAGGTTCCCTACTTGGCTCGGAAGATAGTTTTCAATCAGTGTTCCTTTGAAACTAGAAACTGGTTGTAACTTGAAAAACCGTCTAAAAGGGAGAAAATCTCAGAACCAGACACGGTCTACATGAGCTTCTCCATTGGTGGGGCTAGGTAGTTATCCTTTTCTAATGCTTTGTTAAGATTTCTGAAATCTACACACAAGCGAATTTCCCCAGTCTTTGTCCTAACATGAACCAAATTTTCTACCCAGACTAACCTGAAATATAATATTAGTGTCTAATAACTTCTTTAGCTCTTGATACATGAGGGGTTCCAAATATGGGTGGTATGTTAAGCCATAATATTGTCTCATTACCCCTTAATTGGGGCATATTATATTAGTAATGTTATTTTATTTATGTTACCTTTAGGCCATTAGTTGTAATTATACCTCCTAGTCTCCTATATATACCAAGGAGACATTTTCATTTTGAATCATCTTGTACATGAACATTTAAGTGGGGTAAAAGGAGGTTTCCCCCTCGAAGAGGCTTATTTTCTGAAATTATCTCCTTTTCAAGGCGTTGAGTACTTTTTCTGTGGTTTTTCTACGCTATATTGATATTTGGTTCTTAACATATTGTATCAGAGCTCAAGGTCTTGGGGTTTCGCTGCTACATCTGAGACACCTTGGAATTTTTGCTATAACTTGTTTTCTACAATGTTTTAGAAGGAATGAATTGGATTATATTTAGTAGACAGATCAAAGTACATTGGGTTCAAAATTAAGCTCCCGAGGCCTTATACTTTCGAAGATACAACCTGTACAAGATAGGGTTCTGGAATCATCTTGAATTGAGTCATTGTGGAATTTTCGCTATAAAACATTTTTTGTAATGTTTCATACCTTCAAATCTAGAGGATATTCAAATAAATTAGTAAGGTATATGTAGTAAAAATTTCAGCTTCTAGGTCATCTTTAATTTTTAGATACACCCTGTGTAAGATAGGGTATTTGACTAGTCTCAAGCAGGTGTTCTAGGTAAAAAAATCATAACTTCTTCCTAGAGTATCCAAATTCAGTGGGACTGGTTTCATTAGATTTTGGATAGTCTATAGTATTTCTGGTATGAGTTTCAAAATTTTATATCAATTATTTTGTGCGGGGCACACTATACAAATGCAATCTCCTGGAAAGGCCAAAAATCGGTAAGTTGTGGGGAAGTTACTGTAAATTCCACTTGGCACATCCAATTTTGATCAGACCTATGGCTTTGCAAAGAATAAATATTAGAGAACTACATAAAACAAAGTTTCATACCTATAAGGGTCGAAACTTGGGAGATACAACATAAGAAATGTTGTCTAGCAGAACCACCTCAAAATCAAGGTTCAAAAGTGATACTTGGCCAACATGCCACCAAAAAAGGGAACTTCTACACCAAATAAGCCTCCAGAAAATCCTACTTGGACTCTTGATGAAGGTGAAGAAATGCGTAGGGACATAAATGATTTACAAAATAAAATAGTAACAAAAGATGAACTACAAGAGATGATGGAGGGTTTAAAAGGGGAGATCATGGAAGTATTGAAAAATTTCATAATAGAGAAGACACCTGAAAGTGAAAATGCATCCCATGAAATTCATGATGAGGACACAAGGAAGGTGAATCAAGAATGGATAAACTCCAACTTTGGTTTGAAGAACAACCACGTTCCTAATATTGATATGAGGAAGGTTGATGGCAAGGACCCAAGCACATGGATACTTCAGATGGAGAAATTCTTTGATCTCCATAATGTGCCACATACACAAAAGGTACGAATTGATTCTTTATATTTAGAACCTAATCAAATTGTATGGTATCGATGGATTTGTTCTCACAAATCACTCGTCACTTGGACAATTTTCACAGAAGAAATGATAGCACACTATGAGGATACAAGGAGCAATACTTTAGCCAATTGATAAATCTCAAGCAAAAGGGTTCAATTATCGAGCACATTGAGAACTTCCAAAGATTGAATCTAAAGGTAACCGATATTCCAGATGATCACTTTATTGATGTGTTCATAGGAACTTTAAAGGATAACATTCAACATGAGGTTCTCCTTTGGGAACCCAAATCATTGGAGAATGCATTTAAGGTGGAAAAAAATGTTGAAAGTAAAAATATGGCTATGGGTACTAGAAGGACCAATCCTAACATCTATAGAGAGAATAATGCTCCTTCTTCTAAAACACCTCAACCTACAAGGTTGACACCTCAACAATTGGATGAAAGAGAAGAAAAAGGTTTATTATTTAATTGTGACAGCAAGTACAGTAAGGGACATAAGTGTGGTGAGAAGAAATTATTCTACACAAATTGTGAAGAGGAAGAATAACAAGAACAAGAACCATCTCAAGATGAAAACATAGAAGCAATTTCATTTGAAGAGTTGACTCTCACTATATCATTTAATTCATTGGTTGGAATTATCACTCCTCAAACCCTCAAGATCGAAGGATACATCAAAAAGAAAAAGGTAATAGTCCTAATTGATTCTGGAAATACTCATAATTTCATTCACTATAAATTAGCAAAAGCTCTCAATTGCTTTGTATATCCAGCGCCAGAGTTTCAAGTGATGATTACAGATGGAGGAACTATCAACTTCTTAGGAAAATGCAATAAGATCAATCTTACTATGGGGGAATATGTAATGAATGGTCCAATGATTTCTATACCCATGGGTGGTGTAGACGTTGTACTAGGAATCCAATGGTTACAATCATTAGGAACAATGGCTTTTAATTTTCAAGAACTTTTCATGAAATTTTCATAAGAAGGAAAAGAAATTGAGTTAAGAGGTATCACAGGGAAACCCGATAAATTAATAAGCTCTAATGGCATGGCATAATTATTGAAAAAGGGGCATCAAGGCATTATTGCACAACTATGCTCACTAGATTTTCAAACATCTAAGCCATCTATTCCTCAAGATCTCCAAAGGATCATTGATAAGCATTCCAAAGTATTTGAAGATATTCCCAAAGGTCTTCCACCCACTCAAAATCATGATCATGAAATTCACCTAATTCATGGGAGTGTTCCTCCTAACATTAGGCCATACAGATACCCTTACGCCCAATAGAGTGAAATTGAGCGCATGGTTGAAGAAATGTTAGAGGCTGGCATTATTAGACCTAGCCAAAGTTCTTTCTTTGCACCAGTGGTAATGGTATTCAAGAAAGATAGCTCATGGTATACGTGTCCAGATTATAGAGAGCTCAACAAGATCACTATTAAAGATAAGTTTCCCATTCCTGTCATTGATGAATTGTTAGATGAACTACATGGAGCAATCTATTTCACAAAATTGGATATCTGTTCAGGGTATCATCAGATCAGAA
>ML782973.1:85117-95685 GCA_009831015.1 Picea engelmannii
CCACCAGATACGTATGAAAGAGGCAAACATTCCCAAGACTTCCTTTAGAACTCATGAGGGCCACTATGAGTTTTTGGTCATGCCCTTTGGCTTGTGTAATGCCCCCTCCACCTTCCAAAGCCTCATGAATCATGTCTTCCATCATTTTCTTCGCCATTTTATCTTAGTTTTCTTTGATGATATCCTCATCTATAGAAAAACCTAGACAGACCATCTTGCTCATGTGGATCGAGTTCTCCATCTACTCTCTCAGCACCAACTTTTCCTGAAATAGTCTAAATGTGCTTTTGGCACCTCGAAAGTGTTGATACTGAGAAGGGGGTGAATCGGTATCAAGTACAATTTAAAAAAAAAATTAAACTTATACTTAAACCATTCAATTATATCCAATGAGAAATGAACAATAGTATAAGAGTTACACCAATACACCACAATACACCATGCACAATATATGAGAAATAATCAATAGTTTTTGTTCAAGGGAAGTAATGACTTCCAAAGGTAGCTACAGCTTCCAAATGTAAAGGGAGAGATAAACCTCCAAGAGCAAGATACACTCCTCCAATATAAAGAGATATTTGAACTCTCTATCCTTTCCCCTTCCTTCCACCCAATAATATATGAGAGATAATAAAACTTTATTCAATTTTGGTCTGTTCAGAAGACCTGACTTGTACAGCATGCCCCGCGCTCAATATTTAACATATGATTTTGAAACTTGCACACAAGAAACTACAGTCCGTACTCTTTCTAATGGAAGTGGTCCCACTACATTTGGAGTCTGTATGAAAATGTTATGACTGTTTTACCCAGAACACCTATTTTTTGACTAGTTTCAGGATTGGTCACAAACCCTATATTCCACAGAGTGTATCTCCATAATTATAGAGAATCAAGAGATTAACTTTTTACCAGAGGTACCTTGATATGTATTCTCAATACCATAGAGATTCACCATCTGAATCATTCTAGAAAAAAAGTTATAGAAAAAATGGTAAGATGACCTGAAAATAACATACCTTAGAACACATCACCAAAAGACTTCATCCTCCCTTGAAATCCATCCTTCTTTTACTTCTTCTTCTCTCTAAAATTCGACTTGTGTCAAATGAATGTATAATGATGTTTATTTATGCCATTTATGTCACTTCCTTTTAACATTAGGGCCGACCTGACACTTTCTTATTTTGTAATTCTTTTCTTTAATTATCTTCAGGGTCTACATGTACAGTTCACTTTGTCATCTTCAAAAATTCATTTCTCCTCAACCATGAGGATCCACGTGATGTGCCACATACCACCAGAAAAAACATGATGTATACTATCCATCCATGGGTGTTGTATCTTCATGTTCATTTTCCTTCATGTCCAAATAACTTCGTCAATCTTGTGGTCCAAAACCCATGACTAGGGTTGACATCAATGACAACAACCAATCTTCCAACAGAAAGTAGAATACTTGGGTCATCTGGTTGGCAAAGATGGCGTCAGAGTGGATCCTAAAAATATTGAAGCTATGAAATATTGGCCTCACCCAAAGACTCTTAATAGCTTGCATGGATTTCTAGGCTTAACAAGGTATTATCGCAAGTTTGTTAAGAATTATGGGAAGATTGCAACACCTCTCACTGCTCTCCTCAAAAAGAACTCTTTCACTTGGACTCCAGCCGCTTCTCAAGCTTTTCAAACCTTGAAGATGACCATGTGCACCACTCCAGTCCTCGCCCTTCCCAATTTCACAAAGACCTTTGTGTTGGAATGTGATTCTTTAGGGAAAGAAATTGGTGTTGTCCTTATGCAAGAGGGCCGACCTTTGGCCTTTACCAACAAGAAACTATCTGAAATAAATCTGGGAAAATCCATCTATGAAAAGGAAATGTTGGCTATTTTGCATGTCGTGGATCTGTGGCATCCTTATCTATTGGGGAAACGTTTCCAAATTAAGACAAACCATCAAAACCTCAAGTATTTTCTGGAACAACACATTTCCTCCCCAAAACAATAGAAATGGGTGACTAAACTATCTAGATGTGATTATGAGATCATTTATAAGAAAGGCAAAGACAATGTGGTTGTGGATGCACTTTCCCAAAAATGTGAAGAAGAAGGATCCTTTTTTTCTCTTTCATTCATTGTACCAGATTAGCTCCAAGCCGTTCGCCAGGAATGGCTACAAGATCCCAAAAGTTCGCAGTTGATCCACCAATTGTAGTCCAAGGCTCCAGCTTCCTCAGGATACTCTTGGCTCCATGAGGAACTTCGATACAAAGGCCATTTTTATTTAAGTAAACAATCAAAGCTTAAATCCATGGTAGTTTCTAAGCTTCATGCTACACCCACAACAAGGCACTCTGGGTTCACCAAAACCTATGACAGGGTCAAACGTTCCTTTTTCTAGGATGGTATGAAATAGGACTAAAACCTCTCCTGATTCCACCTGCTATTTGGAAGGATATCTCTATGGATTTTATTACCAGCTTACCCAAATCAGGAAATAAATCCATCATCATGGTGGTTGTTGATCGCCTTTCCAAGTATGCGCATTTTTGTGCCCTTCAACAACCTTTTACAACATCCACGGTGGCTCAAATATTCATGGATTAGGTCTTCAAGCTTCATGGCATGCCACACTCTATTGTTTCTGATCGCAACCCAACTTTCACAAGCAATTTTTGGCAAGAACTATTCAATATACAAGGCACTGAATTGCATCTTAGCACAACTTATTATCCCCAGACTGATGGCCAAACGGAAGTTGTCAACAAGTGTTTGGAAACATATTTGAAGTGTTTTTCCTTGGAAAAGCAAAATCAATGGGCTCAATGGTTACCCCTAGCTGAATGGTGGTACAACACTTCATATCATACAACTACACGCATGACTCCTTTTGAAGTGGTATATGGACAGAAGCCACCTTCAGTTCTCTCATACTTACCGGGTGCCTCGAAGGTCCAGGCAGTTGACCTAACAATTACATCTCGAGAGGCTTTTCTCCGTACCCTCAAAGAGAATTTGGTCATGGCACAGAATTGCATGAAGCAACAAGTAGATCAAAATCGTTCTGAACGTCAATTTGGAGAAGGGGATCAAGTGTTTCTTCGATTGCAACCTTACAAGCAAACTTCACTCAAGGCCAAGCATTGTCAAAAGCTAGCGCCCAAATTTTATGGTCCTTATACCATACTCAAGTGTGTCGGACAAGTCACCTATCAGTTAGCTTTGCCGAGACATTCGAAGCTACATCCTATTTTTCATGTTTCATGCTTAAAGAAGGTGATTGGAGCTAAGTGCCAAATTAAAACCAACCTTCCGGAGTTAGCTGAAGAAGGATCCATTTGGCTACATCCAGAAGCAGTTTTGGACCAGCGTGAGCGTCTCCTATGTCAGAGAACCATCAAGGAAGTGCTAGTCCATTGGAAAGATACAACTCCAGCAGATGCCACTTGGGAACCAACTACCATTCTGCAATAATTTCCTCATCTCAAGCCTTGAGGACAAGGTTGTTTTTAAAGGGGCGGACATGTTAGGGTCCTAACCCACACATAGGTAAAACAATATATTCAGATGTAATAAAGGTCAATATTAATAAGGCCTTTCAATAAAATAGAATAAGGTGGATGTAAGAAGACCTGATAGAAGCTTTCGCTTCTAGAAGGATCTTCCTCTAGATGCTTCTTTTTAGTATAAATAGGAGTCGAGGGTATGCGAACCCTAGATTGGATATTATTGTAATAGAGATCTTCTCAACTGGAGGTTGCCCCCTCGAAGAGGCCCGTAAACATTGCTTTCAGATTCAAAGTGATATTTCTGTTGTTATTCTTATATCATTTCAATGTTATTATGGTGAATGTTATGGTTATATTGTTGTTATTCCACCATTACTAGCATTTTATTTCAATTATGCATACATTTTATATCTTGTATATTACAGGAGGTTTCAGGGTCAAACTTGGGAAGTAATTTTTCTAGATGTCGAGGGAGGTTATGTAGCCATCCCGGGATTTCCATCACATCTCTGGCCAACTAGGGTTGGTTATTTTGAGGTGGATTTCCTCTCTCTTAGTTATTATTGTTATTATCCTCCATGTCATTTGATTCTAAAATCGAGTGATCTGAGTTAAACCCTTATTATTTAGATTCAAAATCGTTTGGTTCAAAGTAGTTACTAGCTGGTGTTTCGTGGATTAGGTTGAGGGGTTGTTAGACCTCGGTGAGGGAAAAATCTATCAGGTCCTCTACTGTTTGAAAACAAAATTGGTTGGGGCTGTCAACCACTGGTCTACTTACTTTTTTTCTATGAGGAAGTAACATAGCTAAGGGTAATGATCCAATTTTCCAGGTGTAAGCTCTTGTGATTCTTATGAAATAGTTCAAATCCTCATGAGGAAGAGCGTAAGGTATTTCAGGGAATAGATTTTCTTCCTTGTGCTGAGGTGAGTTACTCATTTCGAGAGTACCCTATGTATGTGGGTTGTCTTGAGAATGACTAGCCATGCATGTGGGTTGTTTTGAATCTGTAGGCTATGCATGACAGTATATCATAAATGTTGTTAGCCATTCATTCATTCAACCCTCCTTCTAGCACCAATTCTATTGAGGAGTCATAAATACCTTAACTCAACAACATGAACCAAAACCTCCACAAAGGCCCAATTAGACTCTGCAACATTTGATGGTGGAATGGTTCTCCAGATCTTTCGATCTAGATAATTTATTGATGGGCTTTATGTAGTGATTGATGAGATATACTCCTATGAAAGTTCCTTCTTCTGTTTAAATGTTCTCTTTATTGTCTTTTCCTTTATTAGATGAGTCTGATAATGTGATGTGTGCTAGTACAAACCAACTAGTGGAAGGGGGTCTTAACTATGGAAGAAGGTTGATCTTGGGGAAACCCTCATGCTCAAGCATGCAGACAAAGATATTCACACCTGTTACAAGTGTAGTACTAATACATTAACTTGTTGGTATTTCAATTATTGACTGAGATACAATTATCGTAAAGAAAATACGCATGTAATAAGATGATGGAAAGAAAAATAGTTCCCTTAGCTCTAGTCATTAATCACACATTAACACAACGATTTTCTTTCCATCATTGAGAATAAGAATTGCAAAAAATATTGAGATAGATAACTTATCAATAGATTTAGAAACTCTTACTCGTTACAACATCAATTATTGAAATAAACTTGGAAGTAGCTCCTCCTCAATCCAATCATACAATTCCTTTGATGAAAAAACAATATTTTGTCTCAGGTCCTAAACATGACTTCTCAATTAAGGTAGTTCAGAAATAGTTATTTAAAATTCCAAAAATGAGGGTCTTTCCAAAACCATCGACCTTTGATAGAAGGTCAATCCACTTATTTATAATGAATCATTAACTAAAAATAACTACTACAGGTGAAAGTTAAGTAAACAAAAATATCGCCATGTGGTGCTTTAATCTCTCTGTTCTATGAGAATCATCTAATGGTTTTACTGAAGTAGATGACTCTTCTCATATTTTGACCATTTAACGAAGAGTTCCTTGCATATATTGACATATGGGAACCTGTGCTGGTCCATAGGGGATGCAAGAATTTATTTCACTTCTACTGCCCGTTCTATGTACTTAATTATGTTAATACTCAACCGTTGTCGAACTACTCGAGCCTTAATAGAATGCACCATGAATTGTTGTACTTGACCTGACACCATGCTCACCATATTTGCAATCTCTATTGTCCATGCTGAGTCTTTTTTTTCATGTCACTTGACTATTTCATGCAGGTCGACAAAGTCTTTGGGCGAGCCAAATTATTTGAGGCCAATGCCTTTCATCTCTCAATTAATATTTTCCCAACCCTTTTCGAACTCAGCCCACTTCTTCTGAATCTCTCGCTAAGGTTCCTGGGCCATTTTTAGTTAGTATTCGACTGCTTTCCTGATATGATCGATGTTGTCATCCCTTAGCACCCAAACACCATTCTCTTTGACATATTGGCCCTTTTGTATTGTGTTGATGTAATTGATCCTTTCTACCGCTTGATGAGATTTTTCATACCACCTCTCCACGTCCTTGCAAGTTGCTAGCGCCATAAGGGAATCCTCTTGGAAATCGACTATGTCTGTGGTGAAAAGGTGTCATTCACTTGTGAATTATGTATAAGCGTCCTAGAACTCACTCCTCAGGGACACCATGGCCTAAGTTGAGTCTTGATAGTATTTCACCAAATGGCACAGATGCTCCAAATCCTTTAGCGTGACGGCCAACTCCTTCTCATCTCTCCTTGCTCTATCCAAAGTGGCATCCATGATAGAAATCTTGCACTGATAAGCTCGGATGTCTTGGCGTGTTTAGCATTGAGCAGCTTCTCCTCCGTAGTGATGAGAATCGAGCTATCTAGCGTGAGCCTTCTCTTCTTAGTGGTTCTCTTGATGATGGATTTTCTCTTCCTGTCATATGCGATTGCTTGTATTTCAACGACCTCATCAACATGCTCAGGGATTTGTTGTTCTCCCCAAGTTAGAGTATCCCCCAGTCTCCCGACTGTGTGTATGTGTTCTAGGATTAGTTCTTGAACTTATTTCATATGTTTCGATGGCTCGAACTTTGTTTTTTGTTCATCGGCTGGTGAGGTATTGACCAAAATTGAAGAACTAGGGATAGGTTCAATACTTACATGGTAATTGGCTGTCGAGGTGTCAATTTCTTATTGTTGAACTTCCTCTTTCTAACCACCTAATCCTATATCATCCCCCAAGATGTCTATTGGGGTCCTTGGCAAGGCAATAAACTTAGGTTCTAAGACACTTTCGACCTCATGGTCGCTCTGCGGAAGGTTTTGAATTGGAGCATCGAGACTTGGGGTAGATGATTTCTTTGGTTATTTTTCCTCTGTAATTAGTATTGGAGTCACCACGAAAACCTCCGAAATGTCCTCATCATCATAGATGGGTATTAATTCAAACAAGGGATTTGGTGCACCTATCCCACCTGGTGTCCTTGATACCTTAGGTTGGGTTGGAATTGTCCCTGGTGATTTGATCTGTGGTGGGAGAACTCTAGGGTTTTTTGGACTGGTGATTTCTTCGAGTTGTATTGGATCCAAGCCACTTGGCTCTCCTATGTTTGCGATTGGGTCATCCACAGGTATCCTCATCATATCTATGAGATCATGATCATTTTGTAACTAATCAATGATTCTATGTGCTCCTTATAGTAAGAGAATTCCTCTCCTTTGTGCCTTTGTAGTCTCTGCTTCTCTGGTTTATTCCCTAACTCTGAGAGCCTCTTAAGCCGACTGCTCTATTATCTCCAACTATTCATCTATGCTCATAGACTTGAACCTGGTGATGATCAGGTTGGATTTCTTCTGTACTAATTGCTCCCAGTCCTGAGCGCATTCTGTAAATATCTCATCCTCAAGCTTGTCATGCGCATATGGCCAACATGAAAAAACTTGTGAAGCATGTTGGAGGAATAGGCCCTTAGGATTGTGCTTATGGAACTAGCCTATCGGGAACCTGAATTCAATCTAACTCAACCCTTATTTCTTGGATTGATCAATTTCCTTCACTAGATCAAATTTCAGATAGAAGTCGTAGGGTATGAAATCTCGTTTCTTGTCCTGGACTAGCATGGCGTTATAGCCCTGCAGGATAGTCTGATAGCAGATTTCTCCCATAATGAACTGGTATGGGGCATGAGTAGGGAGAAAATTTGGTGCTCCAATGGCCCTGAACACCCTTATCTAAGTTGTGTGCTCATACAGATATTAGTGGTCTACCTACGATATCATTTTCTTATCTTCCACAGACAACCTTGGGCATTCCTTCTTAAATAAAATGAAATAAACTTGGGCGATGAATTGATCGCAAATAAAGGCATATGATTTTTTGTACCTATTCTCCCATAATATGCTGCAGTAAACATGGATAGGAAGTTTTGCAACATGCCAACTTAAATTCATGCCGACGAAGACATTTCTCGCACAGATAACATCAAGTAGGTATGAGGCCATGTGGAAAGTGGGTGCTTCCCCTTCTTTTAGCGTCTAATCCTACTGTACATAGATGATCAATTTATGGAAATTATTTATCCCCAATTGAATATGCTCCAGGAGATCACCACACTGTATGCCAGGGGCATCCATGCTTCTAAAAACTTGGATCAGTCATTTTATCCATACAGTTGGAAGATGAGAGCCATCAAGTAGATGTATGGATCGCTCAAGTTAACTATCCCATACCAGCCATTGCTCTGGTTTGTAAACTTCTTTTCCTCCTTCCACCATGAGGCCATCAACTGGCTGGTGTCGTGTAATTTGTAGAAATTGACCATGAAGTCTTTATTCAGTCGCTCCACTGGGTCTCTGAGCTTGTAGTAATTTTGGAATTTTGTTGGGAGGAAAACTCTGACACACCCACCATTCTCATCATTGATCAGGAATTTCCGCACGTCAGTATGATTGATTAACCACTTCAAAACCTCAATGCATGGGAAAACCAGAGTTCTGTAGGCTACCATGTGTAAGTATGATCATCGGATATTTGGGAACACCTACTCATCGAGCGCTCTTACATCCAAGTCATTGTGTGGGATACACTCTAGGTACTCCTCCCAGTTGATTCTGTTGTTTAGGTCTCCCCACTGTGAAAGCATTACTTTGGATCCAGTGTTTTCTTTTGTATCACCGAAGACCAAAGGTTGAATAAAATATTTGTTCATTGAAGTTTTAATGACTATCTCTGGCTTGGGAGTGTACTCCAACCGCCTCACAGTACCAGGAGAATAACCTTCACATGTTTCCGCTTCCTTTAACTTAGGTTCTCTTGGCGAGCATCTGGTCATTGGCTTTCTTGAAAGCATTTTCCCTACAGTTAGAACATAGTTATAGTCTGTTCAAGAAATCAGATGCATATATAAGAAATCATGACCACCGAATTGACAAAATTTAACACATACCTATGTTGCTTGTTTAGCCTAGTTTTGATAATTTGAGAATCAACACAGTCTCGAGACGCTTGATTTGATTCTTCGGATGCTCTGGGATTTGAAATTATGCACAGAATAGAAGTGTTCAGAGCCATTTTAGTGATTAAAAAAAAGATGAACTTACCTTGTCACATCAGCAGTTCAATTCGGGATATGAGTGCAGTTCTTGTAAAATCTTCTGCTAGATCTTCAATACACTTGAAATTAAATTCTATCGTAGGTCGACGACGCAAGCGCGGGGTGGTAACGTGGCCTATCGGTGATTTCAAATTGATTTTGTTCAATCGGTGCATGGGGTGGTAGCATATGTGGAATGAAGCATTAACTGGTCTATTAAATGACATAATCCATTCATATCTCGTGCTAAAAACATCCCATCATTTCGCTAATCCAGTTGGTGGGTCGGGGGTTGGGGTTTCTCTTTAAACAATTTTCATTGATATCTCCTTGCAAAAGCTCTGATGTCGAACGCTCTTGTCATACAGAGATGACATGGCAAGGCTGACTCAGAGGTGTGACTAGGATACAGGGAACCTTAATATGAATCAGGACGAAACTAGACCGTACAACACCCCTATGTGACAAAGACAAGTGGCAGTCGAGACCGACGTCTTCATTTACCCTTGTTATTCAGAATCAAGACTTTTCTTAAGCTAAAAATTCTAACAAACGATTCTACCCTTCCTACGCCGAACAATATCAAGGATCGACGATCAATGATAAGCTTACCCAAGTGATCCCAGATTGACTCTCTCGAAAATCTCTCGATGCCGAAAGGGTATCAGAGATTGACGATCGAAGATGCGCCAACACAGAAACTTTCAGTGATTTAAATCTTCGAGATTTCACCGGCCCTAAACCAATGCATCCATCATCGGTTATCAGGGGTTTATCATGGCTCAATTAAACATTTAGTACTCTTGTATCCTACCGACGCTAATGGTGATCGACTATCTCCTGAAACTACATGGCGAGTTACTAACGCAAACTTGTTCAAACTTTTACCTACGTTGATGGTGAATCGACGGTCGACAATCATTATTACTGTGTGGCCACTTTCCCTTCTTGGATTATTCCGATGCTGAACACCAGAGGAACTTTCATACAATGAGCTAAATATATTTAGTTAGAATGACAAGTTCTTTTTGGACACCAGGTTTCATTTAACAAGTTCAAACAAATCCGGTTCGATTGATAAGAGTCATGAAAACAAAACAAACCATCCCCCCATATTGAACTCAATTCAGTTAGTAAACCAAAAGAAACAAGTGGTACCCAAAAGTGACAGAATTGCATAAAAATGTTTAGGGTCTGTTGAATGCTCAACATGCAGTTGGATGGGGAAATGAAAGGGGGTTGTATCATCCTTCCAATTGGTGCTAGATAACTCAAGGAGTTGGAGCTTCTTTTAGGCTGGAGCCTGTAAATCAGGGGCTCATATCCTCCTTCTGGTTGTAGCCATAGAACATAGTGAGTTGGAGCTTCCTTCAGGCTTGAGCCTGTAAAATAAGGGGTTGGTGCATCCTTCCATTTGGTTATATAGAATTGGGAATTTGGTTCTTCCTACGAAAGTATTATATATATA
>ML782973.1:102626-125071 GCA_009831015.1 Picea engelmannii
CCAAGATCTTGACAACAACATGCCAAACTTGGGGGGAACATCAGCTACCACTATGTCCATGACCATACTTTTCATGGGTAGCTGAAACAGGGAAACTACCAGGTCCTTGATGACTCCCAAACATTGTACCCTCCTGGAGTCGAAGGAATAGAGGTCATGATAGGTTCTGGTGACTTCTAATCCTAGCTCTTCCATGACGGATTTGGGCATGAGGTTGTGGGAGGCCCCTGAATCCATTAAGCAATTATGCAACACCTTATCATGTATGTTCAGGGAGGTGTATAAGGGAGGGGATGAATCATCTGTGTCTTCTACCATGGGCCCTAGAACCACTGCAGGCCTTTCATCTTGGAGGCTTATGAAGTCTGTGGAAGGGATGGAGGCTTCGGATTTCAATAGGTCAGAGAAGCGTTTTTTGAATTCCCCATGTTTGATTAACTCAGTGAGGGGCACAGGAATTCTGATCTTTTGAATTTCAAGCTCGAAATTAAAAGAAGATGTAAGCTTTGGAATTTCTCTAATCTCAGGAGCATGATTTTGGATAATAGGGGAGAGAGGTTGGGCCTTCTTACCTCTGTGGTTTTCTGCTACCTTGTCAAAGGGCTTGTCTGCTCTGGTGGATGACTCAGCAAAATCAGGTGCTGCTGCCTTCTTGTCTGATCTCAGGTTATACCTGCCTCGGCCATTTCCAGCTTTGTCTCCCTTGCTCAGCTCGTTTAGCTGACTGTTCATGAGGGATTCCTCATATGCTGATTTAGTTAAGTGGGGGAAAGAAGGAGTGACTTCTAAACTGTGAATCTTTGGCTCAGGTTCGTCCACTTCCTCTTGCTCTTCATCAGCCATGAAATTGCTCTGGAAGGGAGCCTGAATTCTTTGGTCATCTCTGTCTCTTTCCTTTTCTTTGTGCATAGTTGGAGGAGCAAAATTGTTTGGCCTCCTGAAACCTCCTCTGTTCTCGGTGTTCTGGGGGCCTTTATTCATTTGTTTCCTTTCCATCTTTATTCTCTCCATCTCTTCTTTCATAATGTTCACCAGCTGGGTCAGCTCATTTACTTGAGGATGGGACAATGACGGGCCAAGGATGGTGGAGTCAGAAGTCGAGGCTTCTGATTTTCCTTTTCTTCTATCTGTGTTGGCCTTGCTCCTCAGTCTGTCTGCTGCTAATATATTAGATTCCACCTCTATAGCTGCATCTTTCATCTGAGCTAAAGAGGTGGCTCTCCTTTCTCTTAATACAAGACAGAAATCAAGGTCAAATGCACTTGCATAGGAAATTTGAGCAGAGGCTTCGGAAGGCTTTATCTCTACAGGAATATTGTTATACATCTTATTGAATCTTTTGGAGAAGTCAGAGACATACTCTCCTTCCTGCTTCTTCAAGGACCCAAACTCAGTCATGTAATATATATAATCTTTTCCATCCCCCCACTGTCTCAGGAAAATGTTATCCAGAGCTTCAATACCAGCGATAGATCCAGGGGCCAGTCCCCTGAACCACTTCCTAACTTCACCATCTAGGCTCTGGATGAAGACTCTCATCCAGACATCTTCATTCTCAATATTCAGGTTGTCAGCATAGCTGTAAAAGGCATCCAGGTGCTCTTCAACAGTGAAATCTCCCTCACCACTGAACTTGGGCATGTATTTCAAATAGTCTCCAGCAGGGAGAGGGTTCATGGGATGAGGCAGGACCAAAGGAGCATATCTAGCAGCGACTATAGAATCCATTCTGTTCTGTGGGGGATTAGCACCAGCCATAGGGATGTTGAGTGGAGGAGAACTCGGAGGAGAAGGAGTGTGAACGGGTGAGGTAGGGAACGGGGTTCTCACAAGAGAGGACAGGGAAAACAGAGAAAAGTCTAAAGGGCCCGAATGTGCAGGTGCTTTTCTCTGTGCAGCAGCAGTAATCAAAGGAGGAGTGGTAAAATCTCCTGAGGGGGGAGTGACAAGGATATCTCCCTATGATACTAGACCAGGAGGAGAAAACTCAGCAGGAACACTCCCAAAGTTCAGAAAACGGGAAACCTCAGAGGAAGTATGACTAGGAAGCTGAAAATCAGAAAATGGAGTTTTCACAGAAGGGGATGGCGTATTACCTTTTTCATCGACAAAAACTTATTTTTCTGCTCTCTTTCCCTTTCTGCGCACCACTTCCAAGTCTGCTTCTGGTGTGGCCAAAGGAAAATGTGGATTTGACCTCGTATGTCTCCCTCTCGAAGCCACAGTTGATAGAACAGGTTCTCCCCAGCGGAGTCGTCACAGTGGAGTCGCCAGGTGCACAGTAGCAATCTTCAAGTCCTGATATCTGATGCACCTTCAGAAATCAGTTAGTCATTGTCGTTCTTCCCAGGGAAATTCTTCAACTTCGTCCCCGACAACGATGCCAAAAATGTTAGCTTTCGGAAGTCACTCTTGGATTGCTAGCAGGAGCAGAGCCTGAAGCCCATTAGTTTAATGTCACGATTTGTTTAAAGGGTGATCAAATGGAGGAAAACTCGAAACAACATCGCATCAGCTCAGAAACCAGACCAGGCATGCATGGACAAGTGAGGTCTTGATAAACTCCAAACAATGAGTCGTAGTAAAGGGTGAGCAGGTGGAAGACTTACGCAAGAAGGGTGCAAGGTCTATCACAGACATCCGGTTCGGGACAGACTGAAGAAGAATGCATTCGAACGCAAAATCCTTTTACATTCAAACACAAATGCCAGAGGGCACGACAACGTCACAACAAATCCTTTATTGTAACAAGTTGTTCTACTGTGAATCCTCAAGCAAAAGATGAAACACAGATGGAAAAGAAAGGAAACTATTTGTTATAAACCAAGAAGTCTCAGACACAGAGGCATGACCAGGAAACCAAAGTATTTGTTGAAACTTTACAGTCGGGAGCTTAGCTCTACCATCGATAGATACAAAAAATGGCAAAAATGCCTACATATACTCAAAACAACAACAACAGCGGAACCAAGAAAATGCATTGAAAGCTTTGCGTCTGCATGACTCCTGACACTCTGCAGCCGCAATCTTTGAATAATCGTGCAACTTGTGGCAGATGCGATAGATCTTCTGACAGTTACGTCGGTGAATCGACGTGCCTTTAATTCGTTGCAGGACGTCCCCATTATGGCGGAGACAATGTCTAACCACCCTCAACCGCCTCAATAACTGCTTCTTGGGATTGAGAACGGCCAGACCAACTCAGCATCTCGGGATAGGGAAACTTCTCACGCTGCCACCTGGAACAACTGAATAGCTCGAGGGACAGGCATGAGGGCCAACGCGGAGGACATGGTGTATGGTAGGAGTGGCGAGAAGTGAGAGTGATGACAGAAGGGAGTGACAGAGGATGATCCATGGCGGAAGACACCCAGGTAGATGGGGAGAAGACGGGATAAACGAACTCACCTTCGGGTGGGAAACCGATGTGGAAAGGAACGGGACGCGTGGCAGGAAATGAGCGGATGGTGGGAAGGAAGGAGAGCCATGTGGACCGATGAGGAGAGGTGAATGGATGACACATGGCGGCAAGGGAAAGGCGGACAGAAAGATGACATGGCGGCAGGCGGGCCCATGCGGATTAAAGGTAGGGAAGCTGAGAAGGTCGGGGCTGTTCCTGAGCCATTGATCTGGGCTCCTCGATCGTGGCTGTCGAAAACTGCATCTGCGATTTCAGACCCCCTCCCTCTGCTTAAAGGTAGAAAGGCGGGGGGGGTCCGAAATGGTATTTATGGCTGTTGATCCGGGCGCGCTCATATGGACCGTTGGAGAGATGCGCCCCCGATCTCGGACCCCCCCCCCCTTGCTTAAAGATCGAAAGGCAAGGGGGGTCTGGAATTTGTTGTACGCCGTCGATCTGGGAGCGCAAATCTGGACTGCCCGGTCTTGCTTGCTGCTTATCACGGGCGCATTATTGCCCGAAACTTTGGACAAGTGGGTTTTTACCCCTTCTTTGTGTTATATCCCCCCTATACAAGAAATATCGCTAACAGATACAACTAAAAGATATTGACCAAAATAAAGAAGTGACAGTGTATATTGATGGAAGGCCAAATACATGGGGGAATATCGTAGTATTAATAGTACAAGACCCAAGACAACAAGAAAGCAACCCAATTGTATATTTGAGGAATGTGAAGGATATAATATATTTTTATGTGCAATGAAATCGATAGCTACAAGGGAAGAGTTGTTGGTCGATTACGATTTGAATCAAATTGATGGAGGAACTACTATTATGGCTGGGGTAAGTATTTTCTACTAGTATACCAAACCTATAATTAATGTTTTTCTTTTTATATCTTTAACATACATTTTAATAGCTCATGCTTCTTAGATTATTTTTTAAAATTCTAAAATGTCATGCATATTATAATGTGGGAGACTGATCATGGGAAGGCACCAACTAGCTCAAAACATGTATAACCATGATTTTCATATCAACTCTTGCTGACAATAATGGAATTAACATGTCTATTTTTTTATGTAGACGAGCACACCATCAGAGCACAATGACGTGTGGGATATTCCATCAACCCAATCAAAACAATTTGAAAGTCCTTGAGAAAGGAAAACAATGAACTAATTGAATTGGATAGGTGTAATCTAGCTACAGAGGAGACCAAAGAAATGATGAAAATTTTAATGCAATATATAGAACAATTTGTGGTAAGCACAACTTTTAAAAAAGATTATTTCTAGCATATATTGATTTATGAAATTTTGTACGATACCTTTATATGAGAAATACTTAATCGTTTTCTTTCTATAGACATTTTTGGATTCGACGGGACAACATGGTCATGGGGATGCTGCTAGTAGCAGTGATGCACAAACCCCACAATGTTCTAGCGTGAGCCACACATCTGTGAGGCTATCTTCCTCTTTGTCTGTGGCTCAGAGGACTAAAAATCCTAGGGCCCATGAGATTCCCCCACCACACACACTATACCATGCGCATGATGGTCTATAGGGTGAATCTCATGAGGATATTGGTTATGTGCCAGATCATTGTTATCCTAGAGCATCACGTGCTCAAATCTCGAGAAAAATCTTCATCATATTTTTGGTGGATGATAACTTGGTTCCCTTGAAGATATAAAAAATCCCAGCTATTTTTGAATATCTTTAATAGATCCTACCATTTGATTGAAACCTACATATTTCATATTATTTTAATCTAATTATCATATTGTTTTGCCGGAAACAATGTTTTTTACAGAACCTTTCACGACAAGGCTTTAGATATTTTTGGGCCCACCATTCACACACGGTGGAATGCCCAGAATAAATATTTGAAAAAAAATCTTATAAACCATATGGTCATCCTATTTGGTGATATGTTCAACAAGTCTGAAATCACTTCGAGGGTCGGTACATATTTGGAATATATCAGAGATCAATATAGGGTTCAATTGAAAAACAACCCGCAGTATGATCATCCTCTGGCCATTCCCGAGAGGGAATGGAAGAATATGCAGGATGACACAAAGGAGTGTGCATTGAGACACAAAGGGAAGACATCACCTATACCTAGAAGGTAATATATGATATTTTGAATTGAATATGTTGAATTTTCTTTAATTTTGTAGAAAAAATTGTGATATCTTATAAAATACTTGAAACTTTTTGTAGCCCCCCAGACACGTTAAAAGGAACCAAGGAAAGAATAGAAAAACATGGGCAACACTAACTTGGCCAAGGTGGTTACCTGAGATTAAAAGTTTGAATTGCAAGTGCCAAATACTTTATCCATATTATACATATCATCATGCAAATTTTATTTAATTGCAGCCAATAGGAAAAAATCTTGATCTTATTCCATGTGATGCATGGTGGTACAGTCAAAACTTCTACCATTGAAGAAGACTTGAGTCTCGACTTCAAGTTTGGCTTTCAAGCAGTGGTGGAAAATTGAAAAAGGGCGGGGAAGACAAAATATGAACCTTCGAACGAGATGGTAAATAAAATGACAAGATTGTAGTTGATTACTTGTCAAATGTATTGACGATTTATTTAACCTATTAATTAATGTGTCTATTTGTTTTAAGAAGGAAAGAAACATCGATTCATTCGATTATGGTGGACAAAAACCCCGTGATTCTAGTGGTGTGTAGACCCATCACGATATGCGTGTCTTTAAAATAAAATGTATAATATGACAATTATAAATATTTACTTGTAGATGGTGTACTTATAACTGTAAATGTGTTGAACCTACAAAGAATAGATCTAGCTAGAAAACACCACACACATTTGTAGAGAGAAATTGAGAAAGAAGAAGCAAGAGAGAAAGAATGGAAGAATTCTCATTAACCGTATTCCACACTCAAAGAATGAATAATTTACAATAGACATAGGATACATGAGTAAATAATGCTCCATATTGGTGGTCTAGAGTGATATGGACACACACCAATAGTTACGAGAGTAAACTGCCACCTAGTCTAGTCTCTCAGACAGTTACGTGAGTGAACTACCACCTAGTCTGAGTTAACTAGTCTATCAGTCATCAGTCTTCAGTTAACTAACTGAAACAGAGTGAAGTGAGGAGGAGATCAGGGAATCGTGAGTAATGCGCTAGTCTGGTGATGATCTTAAGGACAATGCACATTAGTTGGTGATGATCCCAATGTTGTATGGTGATAATCTCAATGTAGCATCTAGACTCCACTCAACTGATCAAATTGAAGTGAAAGATGAAGAGAATATTCTCCCTAGAGGAATATTCTTCCTAAAATATAGGAGACTGAATAATGACTAATAAACAAGGAAAAACCTTAGGAAAAATAAATTCTAGGTGTGTGTGAAGTAACTCCAACACCCCCCCTGAACATCACTATGGTGAAAGTAAAGAATGGGTCCCGACAACGAGGCCATGTTAGGTACCCAAATAAAAAAGATACATTGAAATAAATGAGGAAATAGGTAAAACCTCATGGGAACCCCCCCCATCAAATTACAATGCATAAAAAAAATAAAAATGAGAAGGAACAAAAAGTAGTGGCTAAACAATCTTGTCTTTCACTCCAAGAAGACCTCACAACTGTGCAAGTTTGTGCTCGATGAAGATTTTGTTGAAGATGTAGATGTCTGCATGGATATGATGAAGTAGATGCACTATTGCTATTTCCACACATATCCACTTTCTCTTCTTGTAATGAATAAGATCCAAATAAAGTTTGGATGAAATTTTGAAAACCGTACAGTCGTTTCCGGAAAAATGCTGAAATTTCTTTGATTTTAAAATGATCATAACTTCACTTCCCAGACTCCGTTTCAGACTATTTTTTTTTTTAAATTGGATATTTTCCCGAGAGGAATTCAAATATCTAATTTGTTTCTACAAATTTTGTTCATAAAATATCATAATTGAGTCTGATGTGAGCGGCTCCCTTTTTGTCTCCTGAGATGCATACATTGCACATGAAAAAGTGTTTGCATGTGACCCCTGAGATGCATGCGATATATATTCCACATGAAATTCAGAAAACAAATCTGAAATGGAGTAGACATCATCTTCAATTAATGGAATACAAATTTGTGCAAATGTTTTTGTATAAGACCCCGCATAGAACCTCCAATCTGGTCGATAATTCATTTGGAGTTGATTCTTGTGAGTCATCATATACTTGATGGATAGTTTTAGGACAAATAAACCAGTGGAGACATCCTATGGCCATATCTTGTCTATTGAGAAAATCATTTTTCTCATCGGCAGAATCAGGCTTTACTTCCATTGGCATAGTTATTTGGTACAAGCCTCTGTCTCTACTCTGATACCATGTAAATGTGTTGAACCTGCACATAATACATCTAGCTAGAAAATACCACAAACATTTGCAAAGAGAAATTGAGAAAGAAGAAGCAAGAGAGAATGAATGGAAGAATTCTCATTAATCGTATTCCACACTCAAAGAGTGAATAATTTACAATATATATAGGCTACATGAGTAACTAATGTGCCATAGTAGTGATCTAGAGAGATCTAGACACTCACTAACAAACACTGGAGTGAACTGCCACCTAGTCCTAGTTAAATGATCCATGCAATCATCAATTGACTAAGACACATGTGTGGAAGTCAAAGAGACACATGCAACTCCTGGTGATAAAACCGAAGTTTCCATGCATGAGTGACTTCCACTAGTCTAACTGAGTGTAACTGACTTTGAACTGAATATGAACATCCTATTTTGTAGGGAAATATTCTTTAGAGAGAATATTCTCATCTAAGGATTCGTTCTCAACATTGGACTGTAAAACTTAGGAAAATAATTATAGGTGAGTGTGTAATATCTCCAACACCCCCCCTGAACACTACTAGGGTGTACATGATGAATGGGTCCCGACAACAAAGGCCATGTTAGGTACCCATTGTACAATGAATATAAGATTGAAACATTAAAAAAATGAGGAAAGAGGGAAAACCTCATGGGAAACCCCCCCCCTTCAAATTACAATGCATAAAAAAAACATGAGAAGGAAGAAAAGGCAGTTGCTAAGCAACCATGTCCTTCAGTCTAAGAAGACCTTGCAACTATGCAAGTTTGTGCTCTTTGAAGATTTCTTTGAAGATGTAGATGTCTTCACGGATTTGATGGAGTAGATGCACCATTGAGATTTCCACACATATCCACTTTCTCTTCTTGTAATGAAGAAAATCCAAATAAAGTTTGGATGAAACTTTGAAAACCATGCGGTCGTTTCCGGACAAACTCTGAAATTTTATTGATTTTAAAATGATCATAGCTTCACTTCTCGGACTCCGTTTTAGACGATTTTATTTTTTAAATTGGATATTTTCCCGAGAGGAATTCAAATATCCAATTTGTTTCTACAAATTTTGTTAAGAAAATATCAGAATTGAGTCTTATGTACACAACTCCCTTTTTGTCTCTTGAGATGCATGCATTGCACATGTAAATGTGTCTGCATGTGACCCCTGAGATGCATGCCTTATATATTCCCCATGAAATTCATAAAACAAATCTGAAATAGAGTAGTGATCCAAAATCAGATCTAGGAGGCTTCTAGGTCCAGAAATGGCTCAAAAATGAAAGTGCTCGGAATCAGATGAAACCAATTCCATTGCTATAAGCTCGTCATGCTTATTCCTACCATATATTTACTTTATCAAATGAGCATTGTATGCAAAAGCTATCGTACTCTGATCATTTTCCAAAACAGTTAAAAAATCAACACTCAAATTGGCAAAAAGTCAATGATGATGTCATCATGACATCACCATGGTGATGTAAGCATATTTACATGTGGCAACATAGCAGTGGGATGACTGGACAGTGACAGGGACCAATAGCATGTTGACGCATGGCATCGAAGAACAACAAATGGTGGGGTGCCACGTGGCCCAGACATAGGCTGCCACGTGGCACCCATGGGTTGGCTGATTATTTATATGCAAAAATTGTTGAAATGGACGAGAATTGAACCGACGACCTCTTTTACAAGAATAACACCTTTGTAAAGGCCCAACCACCAACGTGCTGCATGTGTTACTTGTTAAAACATGTGTTACATATTTTATTTAAATTGTAATCTACTAAAGTTTGGCACAGAGGGGGTTAGGGCTTAGCCCCATCTTGTGGTCTCTTAGCATAGCACAAGACTGGGGGCATGGCATAACTGCCATCCATTAAAACACGGGTGTAGTTCTATGCATATGCCCAAGAATCCAGGAGCTAGCACAATTTTTGGGGTCAGCACTTAGCCCTTTGGGCTAGCGCTTGGACATATTAAGAGGCATGTGACTGAGAATTGGGGGCATGCGCCTGGTTTTGGGGGCTTAAGCCCTATAATTAAACATAAAGTGGGTTACTACCTATGTTTAGTGGATTTTTATGACTTTTAGGCCTGTTATTGAAGAGTTTGGCCATTATTGGGAGATATTGAGCTCCTTTTGAGCCCAGATTTTGGGAGGAAGTTGGGGATGGATAACCAACTTTAGATCTATAAAAACCAGGCCTACTTGAGGCCATGGAGGATAGTTATATCATATTTATGCTGAATCAAAGCCAAGCCAAAGCCATTTTTATGCAGGGAATCTTTTGGGGAGCAGACGCTTGTGGGCCATTTTTGGGAGCTACACTCAGTCTTTCTCAGTGTCGTTAGTTGTGTTGGATTTTTGAGGTAGAGAAGAACACGATGAGACCAGTATGAGATCCATTTGTTGTAATTTTTCTATACTTTGAAAGCATTTAGGAATTAATAAAGAAGCCTCCCCCACTGAGAGAAAGGCATGGAGACGTAGGCAATTTTGTGCCGAGCTCCGTTATGAGTTCTCTTGTTATGGTTTATTGTTCTTATTGTTTCATTTTAGTTTTGTAAATTGTTTTATGGCTGATATATATTTTCTCATCTTCATCCTCTTTCATTAAGATTCCTGAATGGTTAATAATCACATGCAATTAAAAACTCAACCACAGTCATTAAAATATCTTTTCATATCAAGTGGTATCAGAGGTAGTTGACATTTGGATTTGAGTTTTGCATGTTAACTAGGGAAAATATACAGCATGGTGAAGGTGATCTTGTTAAAGAGAATCCATTAATTGGATTGAAAAAGAGAGCTTCTCACAGCGAGAAGATGGCATTGAAATAGGGAATTTCTTTTGATGAGAAAGAGTTTCCAAAAACTTTTCTTGCTATGTCGGAGATGGTGAAAGTTTTGTACGAGGATTACTTGGAATGAAAGAGGCCAGTTCTTGGGAAATATTCAAAAGGAAAAAGTGAAGAGGAAGAGGATCCTCCTCAGATTCCTCCTTCACCTCCATCATCACCTCCTTCTTCTCCTTCTTCTTGAAGTTCAAGTTCTAAATCTAATGCACAGAAACATGTTCCTAAACATAAGAATGTAATGCCATTGTTAAAACTTGATGTTAAATTTGAGTTACCCATATATGATGGTGAAGTAAATGCAAAGAAAATTGACAATTGGGTCAGGAAGATGGAGGTTTACTGCAGTGTGCAACAGATCAAGGATGAGGCCACACAAATCAAGTTGGCATCTTTGATACTTGTAGGCACCACTCTCATCTAGTGGCAAAGCAAGTTGCAAAACGAAACACAACAAGTGGGTAACGTATTTGCATCATGGAAAGTTTCATTGTTGCACTTAGAAAACAATTTTATCCTTTGGGTTATAAAGAAAAAACATTAATTGAATGGAAATATTTAAATCTAAGAAAAGGAAAAACAATACAAAAGTATACTAATGGCTTTCAAAAAATGGCATTGATGTTAGATATCCCTTTACATACACATAAAACCCTTATGAAGTATATAGGAGGTTTACCTACAGACATTAGAAACATTGTATTCATGTTTGGACCCACTAACCTTGATGAGGTTTCTGTTCAAGAGACATATATTGAAGAAGGGGAAGCAGGTGTATTAGGGGAATCATCGTGTTCAAGGAAAGAGGACAAGAGGAAATGGCATGGAAAGAATTCAAATGAAGTGGAAAGAAAGGACGTGAATCCCTCTTGCAAGCATTGCAAGAAAGAGGGACATGATGAGGACAGAAGTTGGCAGTTACATCCTGAGAAGAGGCCAAAGTAGTTCAAGGAAAATAAGGGAAGGCAACATTGGCAGTGACAACAAGACCCACAGACTTGGGATCGGATTTGGGTGACGAATATAAGATCTCATTGGTTGGTATGACAAGTAAAATTGGTGAAGGAATTGATTGTAGAAGTAACTTGTTTCATATAAGGACCATCATGCGACACACTAAGATAGACACATTAATCGACAGTGGATCTCAATCTAATCTAATCTCAGAAGAATTGGTTAAGCAATTGGGGTTAAAAACACAAGCACATCATAAGCCTTACATGCTTAAATGGATAAGCAATCATCATCAAATGCATGTAACAAAGCAGTGCACAATCAAATTTGTAATTTCATCTAAGTATGTGGACAAGGTAACATGTGATGTAGTATCGTTAAGTGAATGTGGAATGATCTTAGGTAGTCCATACTTATATGATCATAAGGCAATCTTCTACAGGACAAAGAATATATATCAATTAACCAAAGTAGGTCAAGATTATGTGGTTCATGCTCATCATGTTAAGGTAAATAAAACAATTCAAACTATGGAACAATTAAAGAAGGTAGTTCAAGCAAGCAACAAACCAATAATTGTTTCAAATGAAGTAATCGATCTTAATCAAGAACATGAAATGATTTTTGAATGGAAAATCAATCATAGGATGCTTCAAGATAAGCTCATGCCGTGCAAATATTACAAGTATATCAACTCATTTGTAGTCATCTTTTTGATGCTATCTTTAGTAATGTTCTCTACATGGATGATAGTGGCTTTAGTAAGATGTAATAGGTTTCAAATGGCTAACAATATGCTGCCAGTTGTCATGATTATGTTACAGTTGATCTTGATGAGACAGGTGCATAGGACAGAGTTCAGAGACAGAGGACAAGCCGGGTGGCCTATCCCGAGCTTGTTGATTGGTTAGTAACCTTTTGGGGACCAAAAGGTCCTTTAGTGGGGAGGTGTGATTCAGAATTTGATTCGGGAGGCTTCCAGGTCCAGAAAAGGCTAAAAAATGAAAGTGATTGGAATCAGATGAAACCAATTCCATTATGACCGTCTCGTCGCACTGATTTCGACCATATATTTACTTTCTCAAACGGGCACCGTATGCGAAAGTTATTGCACTATGATCGTTTTCCCAAATAGCTAAAAAGTAAACAATCAAACTGGAAAAAAGTCAATGCTGATGTTAGCATGACATCACCATGCTGATGTAAGAATATTGACATGTGGAAGCACAATAGTGGGGTGATTGGATAGTGACAAAGACCAATAGCATGTTGACACGTGGCATCGAAGAACAACAAATGGTGGGGTGCCATGTGGCACCCATGGGTTGGTTGATTATTTATATGCAAAAATTGTTGAACTGGACGAGAATTGAACCGGTGACCTCTTTTACAAGAATAACACCTTCACAAAGGCCCAACCACCAACACGTTGCACGTGTTACTCGTTAAAACATGTGTTACATATTTTATTTAAATTGTAATCTATTAAAGTTTGGCGCGGACGGGGTTGGGGCTTATCCCCAGCCCATGGTCTCTTAGCGTAGCACATGACTGGGGGCACAGCATAACTTCCATCCATTAAAACAAGGGCGTGGTTCTATGCATATGCGCAAGAATCCAGGAGCTAGCACGATTTTTGGTGCCAGCGCTTAGCCCTTTGGGCTAGCACTTGGCCATATTAAGATGCATGTGACTAAGAATTGGGGGTGCTCACCTGGTTTTGGGGGCTTGATCCCTATAATTAAACATAAAGTGGGTTATTACCTATGTTTAGTGGATTTTTATGATTTTTAGGCCTATTATTGAAGATTTTGGCTATTAATGGGAGATATTAAGCTCCTTTTGAGCCCAGATTTTGGGAGGAAGTTGGGGATGGATAACCAAATTCAGATCTATAAAAACTAGGTGTGTTTGAGGCCATGGATGACATTCATATCAGATTTATGATGAATCAAAGCCAAGCCAAAGCCATTTTTATACAGGGAAGTTGTTGAGGAGAAAACGCTTGCAGACCATTTCTGGGAGCTACACTCAGTCTTTTTTAGTGCCATCAATTGTGTTGGATTTCTGAGGTTGAGAAAAAAATAGTGAGACCAGTATGATATCCATTGATTTACTTTTCCTATACTTTTAAATAATTTAATAATTAATTAAGAAGGCTTTCCCACTGAGACAATGGCCCAGAGACATAGGCAATTTTGTGCCGAACTCCGTTATCACTTCTCTTGTTATGGTTTGTTGTTCTTATTTCTTCATTTTAGATCTGTAAATTGATTTATGTCTGATATATATTCTCTCATATTCATCCTCTTTCATTAAGCTTCCTGAATGGTTAATAATCACATGCAATTAAAAACTCGACCATAGTCATTAAAAGATCTTTTCGGATCAAGTAGACATCATCTTCAATTAATGAAATACAAACTTCTGCAAATACTTTTGTAGAAGACTCTTCATAATAAGAGGCTTGATCTTCTGATGGATTCTCTTCTGTCTCTATCTATTCAAACTCCAACATGAATTCTTCACAATCTTCTTTATTCCCAAATAGAAACTCCAATCTAGTCCATAATTCATTTGGATTGAATTCTTGTGAGACATCATATACTTGGTGGAGAATTTCTGGAGAAACAGACATGCATATATTTTCTATGGCCATATCTTGTCTATTGAGAAAGTCATTTTTCTCATTGGCAGAATCAGACTCTACTTCCATTTCCATATTTATTTGGTACAAGCCTCTACATCTAATCTGAAGAAGATTTTTTGGCTTCCATTCCAAATAGTTATGAGGCATGAGAAGTATTGTTGGAGAGTAAAACATAGATTCCATCTTTCTATGTTCTTCAATCTTTTGTACCTGCAAAAAATTTGGTGTAGCTTTTGCTTAGTAGTCCATTAGCTCCGATACCATGTAAATGTGTTGAACCTGCACAAAATATATCTAGCTAGAAAATACCACACACATTTGTAGCGAGAAATTGAGAAAGAAGAAGCAAGAAAGAAAGAATGGAATAATTCTCATTAATCGTATTCCACACGCAAAGAATGAATAATTTACAATAGATATAGGATACATGAGTAACTAATGAACCATAGTGGTTTTCTAGAGTGATCTAGACACACACCAGCAGTTACAAGAGTAAACTTCCACCTAGTCTAGTCTCCTAAGCAGTTACGGGAGTGAACTGTCACCTAGTCTTAGTTAACTAGTCTATCAATCTTCAGTTAACTAACTGAAACAGTGTGAAGTGAGGAGGAGATTAGGGAATCATGAGTAATGCGCTAGTCTGGTGATGATCCCAAGGACAATGCACATTAGTTGGTGATGATCCAAATGTTGCATGGTGATAATCCCAAT
This sequence comes from Picea engelmannii, assembly GCA_009831015.1. Classification (NCBI taxonomy): domain Eukaryota; kingdom Viridiplantae; phylum Streptophyta; class Pinopsida; order Pinales; family Pinaceae; genus Picea; species Picea engelmannii. Next base: position 117,577 of record ML782973.1, read on the forward strand.
GTAGCATCTAGAATCCACTCAACTAATCAAACTAAAGTGAAAATTGAAGAGAATATTCTTCCTAAAATATAGGAGACTGGATAATGACAAATAAACAAGGAAAAACCTTAGGAAAAATAAATCCTAGGTGTGTGTGAAGTAACTCCAACAATAACTTTTCTTGTTTCAATGGTAGAGCATGTAGATGAGGGTCCTTGGATAGGAGAGGAAACGACGACAATACAACCAATGGTTTTGACTACTCCTCCAGGTAAAAAACATAGTAATTATATTTGTACTAATGAAACATTGTTATGAATAATAACTAGCCATTTCCTTTTAATGTTTTTTGTTTTTTGTAGTGGATGCCCTTGTAGTGCATCAACGTCCACGTCCTGTTACTAGAATTAGTACAATTCTTGAGATGATCCATCACCTTCGAACAAAAGAAGAGGGCCCAATAGTTGAAGGCCAGGATCAAGATGAATGTGGTGGTGATTTACTTGTGAATTTTATAAAAAAGAAGAAACAAAAAAAGAAGTGATTGTACATATTTCAGGACAAATTTTATTAATATAAATTGTTCACTGTACAATTTTTTGTTTTTCTAGTTATGCGTGAACCTTATATATTTTGTATGTATGTACCTTATTTATTTAATTTACCTTTAATTCTTTTTTCTCTACCTTTTATGCATGATTGGGTATGGGGACTTGAGAGTGACGTGAGGGGGGGAAGGGCCAAACGAGCTTCCACCTTCATGTGGTTGGGCATTTTTAGTAGAGAATAAATTATTCTTGAAACAAAGAGGAGCTCATTCATGAGGTATTCCCCTCTATTATGTCTAGAGCATTGTATATGTTTAATTATTATTCATCCATATAACGTTTTATTCTCTTTAACAAATGCAAGCTCATAGAAGTTTAGTTATTATTCAGTCATTTAACCTTTTATTATCTTTGACAAATGTAGGTTTGAAGGAAGGTAAACTCCATGATTCACAACACATTTTAGAAAAGGTATAAATCGTTTTCTACTTTTGCATCATGAAATTTTCCTTCATTGCTTTGCATACTTAAATTCAAAATCCAAGGACAAATAACAATGGAAATAATTATTATTCATTTAATAATATTTTTTTTAGATATTATAAATTATAAGTTGATGTGGCATATTGTGTTCTCCCTTTTCATTTTTTTTTCTAATGTTCACAAACACCTATTCAGATATCTTGGTGATGTAGAATGTTTGTTGTAGTTAGCGATTGATTCAATGAACATTGACAACAATATTGATAAATCAGATGGCGTGAAAAACGTGAGTTCCACCTACATACTTACCTTTCGAAATCCCAACTGCATGCTTATCATTCATAGAGACATTATTAGAATGATATACTTAACAAATATTTGGAGGGACATTTGAAAAGTTATGTGGAATATTGTATTAGTTTTTTTTTTCCAAATAAAAAACTCACGTTTTTTCAAATTTCACTAAAAGTGCTACATAGAAAAATTGGATCTTAAACACTACATATCACTTCAATGGGCCCATTTTAATATTTTGTGATAACCCTATACAAAAAAAATGTGTCAACACATCAAGGACTCGCCCACAAAGGTACGTGAACATTCATAAAGGTCGGAATTTATCCAAAAACTAAACATCCTACAACCCACCTAATAGTAAAATATAAAAACGAAAGATAAATAAGACATAGGGTCTACCCTAAAACCACTAAAGTAGACAATATAGGAAAACAATTTTTTAGTGAACCACATTTTTTCCTCCTAACCCAAGAGCTAGGAGGGATAATATCTAATGGAATGAATTACTATTGGTTTTTTTTAAGAGATGTTTCCACTAGCCTTAAACTGGCTTCTTGAATCACCCAAAATGACATCTGTGGAACATAGAAGGGAGAGACTAATATCCAAAGAAGTAAAATAAGATTCATACCCATCCATCCCATCTGAGCTACCATAAGGTAACCCATTTATCACACTCATTTTCTTCCAATTGACCACTCAAGGAATCCCTAGCTGGATATGTGTTGGCATAGGGGTAGACCCAAGGTTCAATGCTACAACAACGCACCAACAAAACCCTAATTATCATCCCTTTCGACAACACCTGTGAAGAATATGAAGTCTCACTCAGGGTAGAGGCAGGGGTGGTTGCAGGACTCCAGTGTCTGCAACCTTAGTTGGGACACAGATCTATGATTCTAATACTTAACAAAACACTTAGCAATGAATATTCATCAATATTCGGTTCTTAGTAACAACACAGACAAACCCTAATTACAGATCATCGCAATATTCAACCAAATCCACATTTAATAGCACTTAGCATTAATGGAACACGTTAGATCTAGCAGATTCAGGCACTAAGCATACTCTCATAGGTCAGATCTTACATTCATTCTCCTTATTAAGAACAAAGAAACATTAGTTCTATCTAACATTCATTTATACTAAAAAACTCTGCAGGAAAACACATAAAAACATCAACACATCACACAAAGCAGAGAAATACAACATGTATGTGGTTCACCCCCTTGGGGCTATGTCCACCAACTCTTCTCTTCTCTATTATCTTGGGTCAAGTTTCTTACAGGAACAGAGCATCCAAGTCCCACTCCACAGAGGACAAGAGATCTGTGCACCACACTAGATCCTCCTTCCTTGCATTACAATGCAAAGCCTTCCCTAGTCTGTTACAACCACTTACACTTAGCTCTGCAAGTCTCTCACAGTATGCAAAAAGCATCTACAATCCACACTTGCACTTAGCACACTTACGATTTACTCCTCATTACATTGCCTAGACATCTATTTATACATTACAAAATAGGCCTAAGCATGGGTAAACCCATGGGACAACATCCCATACCCATTACATAATCCCAAATCCCAAAAAGGGCCCAAAAAGGGGTCGAGATCCCACAATCTCTGCTTCGTCTTATGCTCTGCCTTAGACATCCTATCGAAGTCTTAAAACTAGATCAAACATGACCAAGAATCCTCAAACTTGATCAAGATCCAACAAGCCCCCAAAACTCACCCGTGACTCATCTTGAGTCACTCTGATCTGGGTAGTTCTTCTTTGAAAGCCTCCATCTTGGCTCAAGATTCTTTGACTTGTTGTTGTGCCATGACCTCCTATTCAGTGAACTCTTGGATGACTGCCTCTTTCATGGGTCCTTCTGGGTTCTCTTCTACAACATCGACAACTTGCTCCAGTTTTGCTCCTTGGCCTTCGATCTCTATGAACAGTTGGTAAGCCTCATCCTATACAGGTTGGAGCCTCTAAGTCACTTCCATGAATTTTCTCTAAATGGTGTGAACCTGCTACTAGGCAGTGCACTACTCCTGGGATCATTTCATTCTTTCAACAGCCGACAGGGGCTTCAACTATGCATGTATTGTCTATTCTTGCTACTTCACCTCCTGGAGCTGCGACTTTAGTGCTTTCAGTTCTGCATTCTCAATAAGTTTCTCATAAGTCTAGGCACTGTGATCACTGAGTTGCTTACATTCCATGGAAATATCCTTTATTCTTTCAACTGCACTCCAGGCAATTGTTTTTCTTTGATCTCTTACATCCTGCGGAGTGTCAGGCACGGTGCAGAGCTCTAGATATGTTATTCTTTTCTGTAGCTATTGGATGGCTTCTATGAGATGCTTTACTTGATGCTCAACCTCGTCTTCTTCCTGTGGCTGTAAGCTTATCACAGAGCGAAGTGATCTATTGACTTCTTCTTTTACCTCGAGTTTCCCTACAAGCAACTATTCCTTTTCTTGTTGCATTTGCGCTTTCTCCTCATCAAAATTTGTCTGGAGAGAAATATTCTCCTGCTCTGCAACTTGACATTGTTCTACAAGTACTCATTGTACTTGCTTCAAAGCCTGGGTGGCTTGTTCTATTTCCTCTTGTGCTCATCGAAGGCAATTTCAGTTGCATCTGCTAGTCGGTGGATTTGGGTTGGCTCATCTCCCAACTCTTATTCTCCTGATGGTAGGGGCATAGTGGAGACTATGTGAATGGACTAAAGAGCCTGCTAAACCCCTTGGATTTTGACCTCAATTCTATCATACATTCCTCCTGCTTAGCTTCTTGTTTCTCCACAATTTCCAGTGAAGCGTCATTTAGGGTTTCTATAATGAAGTCAAATTCATCAGAAGTAAGTGTAGTCTTCATATTGGTCACATTGGCTTTTGATTTCTTCTAGGAAGAAGGTTTTGGGGTAGAAACCTTCCTCTTCTTCAAGGGGTCAGCCTCGTCTCTGAGCGGTGTTACTTCACCTTTTTTTTTGTTTCTCTTCTCTTTCCTTCATCTATTCTACATCGTCATCACCTCCTCACTTAGGTGATATGGAAGAAGTCTTCCCTAAGGCGCTACTTAAATATTGGACCTCTTCAGTCTTCTTTCTTCTACTGGTTGCAGATGTGTCCTATTATTTGTGAGTGGTTTGCAGGCTGTCCATTTCAAGATCAGACATCTCTACAGGGTCAGTGGGGATAAGGAGGTTTGCGGACCAGTCCTTAGTGATGTCCACCAGGTCCTCTTTTATAAGTTTATAGTACCACTGGAGTTGTTCCTTGTGTTCATCGACTCGCGCTGTAATGTAAATGAAGTTTCGATCTGCGTTGAACTTCATCATAGGTTGAAATTTCTGTAAGGTTTTTGGAGTCATCTGAGGCTTATCTTCGATGGCTCTCTTCAGCTGAAGGTAGTAGGTATGAAAAACAACGTTAAACTGCCACTGTTTTTTCATATCACTCGAATAGCAAAGTGTGGCGAACTTCATGGAAAGAAGCTCAAATTGCTTGATGTCTAGGAAGGTTGCACCTTTATACATCTCCCAAGTAACAAATGCAATGAGGATTAAGAGCCATTTGAAGAGAAATTTGTAGCCCCGATCCTACGCTTCGCGACAATCTAGCTCGAGCTGATTGACTAGGTACTTCTCCTAGTTCATCTGTAGACCTTCTACACACTTCCTTGCAAGGTCGACGATGATTCCCATGACCTGCGTGGGTCGGTTCTTGTGTACCATCTTTCCATATATTAACTAACATGCTAGGTGCACTACGCCATTCTGGATGATGGCTACCTTATAGTCTCACGGCCCCTTCTCGACATCACCGTGTGTGTCCTTAAGCTTCTATGCTAGAGTGTGGTATGTGGCTTTTCCTGGGTAGAAATCCTGCGGGTCAGGTCCTTGCATACTCAACCATGTGATCCTATGGATCAACGTTGTATCTACTATAATATGACTGTCTAGACATAAATAGCCACCATGGTAACATGACAGTAGCAGCTTGACATAGGCGTTGACTTCCTGATGCCTTCCAAAGTGTGGGATTTTCATGATGTTTAACAAGGTGGACTGCACAAGGTTCATCGTCCATAGCTAGGGGGTTATCTTTGAGTTATTTCCCTTCATCCTGGTCAGGTATTTGTACGGGGCAGGAATACTATGGTTCTTGTGATCTCCGAGGTTGAAGTCATTGAACTTCAACGCTGCAATCTTGTCTTGTTGTGCTCTAACTACACGTATCCCTTTCAGGAGGTACGCAGTGACCATGGTGTACTTGAAATCTCTGGGTACACTATCATGACTTACCACGCTGACTAGAGGAGGGATATAGTTGGGTAACATAGATGGAATCAACTTTGCATTGGCTAGATCATCTCTATGTTTGGTTCACTTCTCTACTGTCGATCGAGATGGCCCCAATCCGTGAGAAGTCGATGGAGAGGCTTGCACTCCTCTTTTCGATGGCACTTGTACACCTGCATACATCGACATTAATCTTTCATTCATGAGGTCGATGAGAACTTCTTCGACAACTTTTTTTGTACGAATGAACTCGTCCGACATACACGCTCAGGGTTAACAATATTGGGTTCGAGGAGTAGTTTCTCAATGAAATGGGATAGATGGAAAAAGTGCAATGATCAATTTTGAAACCAACTAATCTACGGGCTCAAATTCATGGTTAGCAAAAGTGTTCTCGGTGCATGGCGCGGCGAGATAAATAGATAGCTTGGAAATGAATCGCTTGCAATGGGTAAGAAGCCTTCATTAAATAAGTTATGCCCATTATGGTGGGGTCCCAATGGTCTAGTGGTGAGGTATCTGGCCATAAATGCCTTTCTTCTCATTCATGGTGTTGTTCTAAGGGTTATACTGTTCCCAATGGCTACATTGCTTCACCATGGTGAAGTGCCATGTGATGCTGCTCTGATATCCTGACGAAGTTCCAACTTTGCAAATTTTCTTTCTGCGAAGTTCCCTCTGGACCCTTCTGTAACTTTTCAATCATAGCTCTCTTCTTACTTAGCTTTCTATATTTTTTTTCCAGTGAGCTTCGTTGCAGTATTCCTTTTTCCATTCCAATTCTTACCTTCTTTTGGCAAAGTAACTTCGCGCTGTTGAGATTCTTTCCTAGAAATCAGGGGTAATATTTCATTTGTATATGGAATAGGTACTACAATCTTCTGAGAGTCCTCTGGTATTCTTGTAACTTCGACATCCAATTCTCTAGTTTCAAATAGATTCAATTTGTTTTCCTGTTCCTTAATCAAGTGCCTGATCTTCCTAGTCATGAAATCTTTTAATTCTTGCTTCTTATTTTCTAAGGCTTCTTCTTCCTTCCTTATGGCTTGATCTCTTTCAATCCAAGGTTTTCCTAGTAACATAGCAAACAGGGTGCTTCTTTCAATAAATTTAACAACTTCAAATTATTCCTTTGTCAAAGCTCCATTGGAATTCATAGGTATCTGAGCGAGCTTCCCACATAGGGTTATCAGTTTTCCTCTAAATAATCCTATTACTCGTAATAAAGGAATCATAGTAGGTTTCCCTACAAGTTCCCAAGTTCTTTCTATCATGATATTCACTTGTGTTTCCTCATCTAGAACACAGTCAATGCCAAAGTCTCATATTCTTGCTTCTATGCACTCTTTTGCTTTAAAAATATCTAATAGGTTGATATGTCAGTTGTCATTCAGGGTTTCTTTCATTTGTAGCAATACTTTCTCTGATTCATTCTGAGGTTCTATCATAATCTCTGTTTCTAGAGCTATCTTAAGGTTTTCTTGTCCCATATTCATTCTTTCAACCTCAAAAATCATTCTAGGGCAATCCAATACTTCATGGTCTAGATCTTTACAACAGAGGAAACTAGATCTTCTACCAAGGCATTCCTTAGCCAGATGTCCTGGTCTTCTGCAACTATAAAAAAGGGTTAATCCTCTCTTTCTTTTGAATTATCCCCATCCTCTCTCATACTGCGTGCTAGGCTCGTGGTATCGAACCTGCAACAAATTCTTTCTAGGGTCCTGCATCCATTCGTTAGTCCTGTTGATTAAGGTTGGTTGTCATTGATGTCAACCCTTGAAGAAAGACCCGTAGCAAAAAGTTTTGGGTAATGGAACCAATAGTGTTTGATGTAAATATGACTCATTATTGTTTTTTCATGGTTGATAAGAAGTAAATATGGAT
>ML782973.1:133863-148971 GCA_009831015.1 Picea engelmannii
TATGATTGTTCATTTGTTCATTGCTTATTTACTCTGCAGTTATTGGATAATAATGCTTCATTGATATAGCACTTGGATTATATGGTTAAAATGGATTAAATTGCTCTATTACTGATTCACCCCCCCTCTCAGTAATCCAACAAGTCCAAACATTCTTTCTATTCATAGGTATAACATATCTTTCACTATTCTTACCAGACCTACTCATATCAAATCTTCTTTCATCTATCAGTGACCTAGTTTTCAATCTAGGACAAATATTATCAAACATATCTAGATCCATATTCTAGAAACAAAACTCTCACTACTCTTATCTTCAAAGCTTCCAGATCTAAAACTTTTCACTATTCTTACCTTTAACAAAGCACAGAGCTTATAGATCTTACCTCTTTAGTCTCACTTTCACCTTTATCAGGGCACAAAGCTCCCAGATCTTACCTTTTTTTATTTAGATCTGACCTCTTTTCTTAGCACAAAGCTTCACAGATCGAGTAGAATACTGCGCACTAGGGAAACAAACCTACGCATAGAGATTTCACAGTTTTGGGTCAAATCTCTGCACAAATCTCCTTTTTCCTCAGTTCACAACAATCACAGTTTTAGTCCTGGCAACAGAACCATTTGTTATCACAGGGGTAGACCTAGGGTTCAATGCTACAACAACACACCAACAAAATGCTAATTACCGACCCTTTTGGCAACAACTACGAAGCAAATGAAGTCTCACCTGAGGTAGAGGCAGGGGTGGTTGCAGGACTCCAGTGTCTGCAACCTTAGTTGGGACACAGATCTATGATTCTAATACTTAACAAAACACTTAGCAATGAATATTCATCAATATTCGGTTCTTAGTAACAACACAGACAAACCCTAATTACAGAGCATCACAGTATTCAACCAGATCCACATTTAATAACACTTAGCATAAAAGGAACACATTAGATCTAGCATATTTAGACACTAAGCATACTCACATAGGTCAGATCTTACATTCATTCTCCTTATTAAGCACAAAGAAACATCAATTCTATCTAAGATTCATCTATACTAAAATACTTAGCAAGCAAACACATAAACACATAAACACATTGCACAAAGTAGAGAAACACAACATGTATGTGGTTCACCCCCCACAGGGATATGTCCACCAACTCTTCTCTTCTCTATTATCTTGGGTCAAGATTCTTATAGGCATAGATCATCCAAGTCCCACTCTGTAGAGGATAGGATATCTATGCACCTCGCTAGATCCTCCTTCCTTGTGTTACAACACAAATCCTTCCACGGTCTTTTACAACCACTTGCACTTAGCTCTACAAGTCTCTCACAATATGCACAAAGAATCTACAATCCACACTTGCACTTAGCACACTTACGATTGATTCCTCATTACATCACCTAGACATCTATTTATACATTACAAGATAGGCCTAAGCATGGGTAAACCCATGGGATGACATCCCATACCCATTACATAATCCCAAATCCCAATAAGGGCCGAGATCCCATGATCTCCGCTTCGTCTTGCGCTCTGCCTTTGACATCCTATCGAAGTCCCAAAACTAGGTCAAACATGACTAAGTATCCTCAAACTTGTTCAAGGGCCAACAACACGATAATAAAGAATCCTTAAGAAGAGGTGTTGAAATTATATCTATTTCCATGTTTAGGTTGCTAGGGAAAGCCAAATGTTTCCTAATATTCTACAAGTGAAGTGTTTCCTTCCTCATCACATTCATGCGTGTGTACTAGCTACAGACTTGGAAGGAAAATGGTCCCACTTGTCCTTTCTCTTAGTTGTAGCTAGCACATGTGTCAAAGGTGGAACTAATTTTCATCAAAAAAAAAAAAACCTCTTCCACAAACATAAGGGTTAAATATGTGGAAAGAAAATCATCAACAAACACATAATAGTCATCAACAAAAACTCAAACATTCTTACATAAAAATCTCATAAAATGCAACCAAAATAAACCATTGTGAGATATTAATTAGCACACTAACATTAGCTACAAAATTGATCAGTTTTTTGGATATTAAGCTAAATACTGAATAAACTACAAGGTTCTAGGGGGGTAATTAGTTATACACACATGAATATAATGGATTAATTATATCTCATAACTCACCACATGAATTTTAGGCACACCAACTACATTGAGAGGGGGGGTGAACAATGTAGGACTCTTTTTGCCAAAACGTCCCCTTCACAAAACCCATTAGCTAGAAATCACCATTTACTTATTACTTATTGTTTTCATTTATAACCAGTTAAATGTGAACACATATCAACAACATATATCAACAAAATATCATCAACAAATCATCGCCACAAGGAACAAAAAGAACACAAGATGTATGTACAATTTTCTTTTTATTAAGGACTACAATCCTTGGGTTATCAACAACAACTGAATAGAGTACAAATCTACAAGAGCACCAGCTCTATAATGCAAGACTCAACTTACACCCTCAGCACCAACTGAGATGAGGCAAAAATCCTTAACAAATATCAATCTATCAACAGGTACATGACTTGTTGGTAGTGTAACATGCATATGTACGTGCCCTGCCAGTAGTACAACTCACATATGTACGCGGCCAGTCTTACTACAACTTGTGTATCACTTCTGAGAAATTAGGGTTTTATTTTCATCACACACTCAGATCCTCTACAACCTTCAATCACATTCTCTTCTGTCTCTCACTGTCCAATCTGACCCATAACCACATTCAATATCTCTAAGAACTTACTCATGCTCCTCAACAATACAATATGAATGCTACTCAATCATGTATAAGCAATCAACATACTATAGAAATCATATCAGCACTGAATCATAAGAGTGTTTCTCACTCTATCAACCAACACAAACCACATCACAACAACCATACCAAGAATGCCTTAAGCATTCACTGCTCAACAAGAAAGAGTATTTATTAAGACAACGATGTAACCATACCAAAATTTCTATAGCAGATCTGAGCCCATAGAATGCATATCTAGAACCTACTTCAGTGTTCAAGAGCCTTTCATCAGCTCAACCACAAGTCTTCATGACTTCATCCAATGTACATGCCCTGTCTTCATTTAGCCCACGTATGTATGCGCCTTGGCTCACTGCATCTTGCGTATACCTCATAAACTAGGGTTTCTGAACTTTCTAGACTTTTTCCGTCATAATCTCAGACTTGTCGAAACTCTGATGCGTCAATGAGATCCTCCAAATCTCCTTTCTCTCAGAATATATCTTCAACACATGCTCAAGAGATGAACAAGAGAGTTTCATTTCACAATATATCCTTGCCTCTTATTTATACTGTCCAAGTGGCTTCCTTAGAAGCATCTTCTAGGTGACTTAACCCACTTCTAGGTGACTTAACCTATTTCTAGGTTACTTAACCTATTTTCCACATTTTTAGGGTTAGCCACTTTCCATAATTAGAAAGTTCTCCAATTTAAACATTCCTCATTGACTTTGTCACCTTACTTTATTATTTAAATAATCCTCCTTGACTTTGTCACTTTCTTTACCATTTAAATAATAATTTCTTCTTTTGAAGCACTTTGACTTCTTTGACCTCTTGGGGCTTCAAGCCAACATATGAGGGTCCTTCATCTTTGTAGGGCCATAACTCTCAAAACATGAGGAGTTATGTGACATTCCACATACCACTGGAAATGGTATGACAATGACTATCCATCTAGGATAGTCCCACTGGAAAATTCACTGATCTTCATCTCACTATTCCACATTTAAGCATGGTTTCTCCAACCATACTTCTAGGATAACTCAACTGTAAAGCGTCTTCCTGTGATGGATTTCACCATAAGGGGACCACTTTGAAGTTCATCCATTTGTACACCTTATCAACCATGATAAGAGAATAATGATTCTTCTTTACATCAATCCAACAATGCATCATATACCAATGAAACCACATCGATCCATCTTCATCTATGCATCATGTATCAATGACAACTCATTGATCCATATTCATCTATGCATCATATCATTGACAACTCATTGATCCAACTTCATATGTGCATGACATGATATAACTATGATTCCAGTTGATATCAATCCATTCACATCAAGGATAATACATATTACATTAGTATGCTATGACAAGACATTGTTCATTTGACATCAATCAATCAATCAATCAATCCCTTTGGCATCAATCTATCCCTTGAAATCAATCAATCACTTGAAATCAATCAATTAAACCTTTGGCATCAATGAAAACCTGATCCAACAATCTCCCCCTTTGGCATTGATGTCAATACCAACATTAATGTCAACACCAATCATTGATGTCAACATGTAGACAAGGCATGATATACATCAATAGTCATTAATCATATCAATGTTACTATCTCTCCCCATCAATAATCATCAATCACATCAATGTGACTATCTCTCCCCTTTTGACATCAGTGGAAAAGGGTCATTCTCCCCTTGGGGTTGCTCCCTCTACTTGAAATCTCCTTGGGGATGCTCCCCTTTCCTGAATGCCTTTGATCTTCCTCTAAATAATATTTCCCCTTTTGAACAAAGGATATCACTCATATTTAGTGTTGAAGGATTCTCCCCCTGTGACCATCGCTCCCCTAGAATTATGCCTCTGTGCTCTTTCTCCAAATATAGGGCTCTTTCCTCCTAGAATCATGGGAAGAAGAATGAATCCCCCTATGGGTATGTCTCCCCCTATATTCTCTGCAATATGAACAATATGATACCACTCAAATGTACTTCTGTTGCAAATGCCAATGCTCAACTGGATCATAGAACAAATTCTCTTTCTATGGCGATCCTTGGACCTGTCCATGCATCAAAACTCGTGCCATACCATGAAACAAAAGATATTTGAACAAGAGAATCATGAATAAAATATCAACCAAGTACATCATGTACCAAAATGTGTGCCCACCATGCACAACACCCATGTACATCAACCATGTACATCAAAACCATACAATGTGCCATAAGATATAATCAATGGAGTGTATCAACCATATGCCTCTACCAACATGCCAACCATGTGCATCTACCAACATGCCAAACAAGTGTCATATCACTCATGATATGTCTCCACCATGAACCAAGTATCACAATCATGTATCTCAATCAATCAAGTGTCTCAACTATATCATCCCATATCTCATGTATCAAGATATATGCTAATCAAGTAATACCATTGGTGTACTTTTAGCCAAGTAATCATCATCCAAACATATACTATCTATGAGTGTACCAAACATGTACATCAACATGTGTCACCACTTGTACCAAGAAAGTACATCAACCATGCACCACAACAAAATGAATCGTCATGCATGTATGCCAAATCCACCATAAAACTTGTGCCAATCAACCTGCTAGTGGGTGTATCTACCAATGTACTAGGAGTGTACCAATCATGCATCAAATGTGACTCATCAATGATGTACAACATGATCACCTCAACAACTCACCAACTACATGTCCCAATATGTAGTTCATCCATATGCCAAATGCATGCATCAAGATATCCAACAAGTAAGCTTCCAATAATACATCATAAGACATATCAATGAAACTCAAATATGTACCAGCCATGCACCCCAATAGATCATCCTCAATCCTCCATTCACTACAATGAATACTAAACATCCAATAATACATGTACTAGTAGTGTGCTTCAATAGATCAATGACATCTCTAGCTAGTATCATCAGGATATATCACATGACAAAAGTGTCATAACTTCACTGTCATAACCACCATTGTTCTTCAACAAAAAATGCCTCAATCCATACTCATGGGTTAGTTCCATGCATCCAATATAACCTTTCATTTTATATCATCACTTTACATAATCCAATATGTAATCATGAAAACCTACAACAAACAATGTCAGAACCTGCAACAAACTATGTCAGACCCTGCATCATAGAGTTATACCATCACAACAAGATGCAACCCATGTGCATAGCCCTTTTCCCTAGGATTTATCACATATACATGGCTTGATGCATAGATAGCTCACGTATGTACATGACCTATTCAAGGTTAGTCTGCATATGTACACGACTGTTACCATTGTCACCCATGTATGCTTCAGTAGATGACACACTTGAGCTTCCCTCAAGGCTTCCATTCTACTATGGTTTTTCAGTCTTCTTCACCCACTTCTAAAGGTGTCCTTGCTTCTCATAACTTGAGCTCTAAGATTCCATATTTTCAAATATGTCTCCCTTCCTTACTTCATTCCTTATTCTAGTCATTCTATATGAAGTCCTCATCATGGACTTTCTTCTTGTGTTCCAACAATCCTGGGAGTTGTGGCCAAATCCACTACAACGGTAGCATCTCATGCTGTGACAGTTAATATCAATGTGTCTTACTTGATCACATATCCAACACCTTATGGTGTTATGAATTCTTCCATTATTTCTCCTTGCATAAGATTTGCATTCCAAATCTTTGTGACCATATTCATTACATGAATAACATTGACCATGAAAAATACTTTCATACCTTTTATTTGGTTTCCATCTTCTTTGAGGTGTAAGGATGACTTCTTTATGTCTTTCTTTCTTTTTCTTTTGAAACTTTCCTTCCCTTGTGTAGGTGGTTGACTTGCAACATTATCTTCATCCTTTACCTCACGCTTCTTTGAGGTGCTTTCTTCAGCATGTGTAGCTTCTCTCTTGTATCCAAGACCTGATTTATCATTTGGTGATCTTTGACTTTCCAATATCTCATTCAAGATTTTTGAGTTATTCAAGAATTTGTTTGAATTCTCTACTTTCTTTCTAAGATCAAAAAATTCAGCTTCTAACTTATGACATGATTCTTCCTTTTCATTTATTTGATTCCTCAATAGTTCCTCTACCCTTTTGGCCTCTTCAATTTGGGTCTTGAGATGGAAAATAATTTCAATACTTTTGCTAATCTCATCATATACCTTCTTATCTTATTTTTCATTCTTTAGTCTTGTGATCTCTTCTTCCTTTTCTTCTAATTGAGTCTTATTACTCTCTTCTAGTTCCTTGAGCATTTATTTCAACTTCAAGATGTTCTTTTGACTCTTCTTAAGAAAAATTTTAGTGTTATCCGAAAGATAGCTATAGTCTATATAATAGTGGTCATTGCTATATTCATATAGACTTCTTTCAACTTTCTCTTTAAGATCCGATAGTTTTTCTTCTACTTCTTTCATGGGATAACACTCAATTGATTCTATCCAAACTACTTCTAGATTTTCTTCTTCACTTGTAGAGAAATATTCAATATCATCACATTTTGAATTATTGTAATCAAGGGTTTGTGGTTATTCTTTACCTTCATTTGAAATGTCTTCAAGATCTTCCTCTTTGCCAATGCCATCACATGATTCTTTTCCTTCATTTGAATTGTCTTCAAGATCTTCCTTTTTGCCAACATCATAACATTTAGAAATAATGCAATCAAGAGTTTTTGGAGATTCTTTACCTTCATTTGTCTTGATGGAGTTGTCTTCAATATCTTCCTTCTTGCTTTGGTATGTCTCCTCTAGCTTTAGCCATATATCCTTGGCAGAAGTGCATTGTCCCATGCTCTCTTTGATAGGACTTGAGAGTCTACTAAGAAATGTCTTGAGAGTTAATGCATCATTCATCTTTCCTTCCCTTTGAGTTGCAAACTTTGACTTGTTCTTCAATGAAACTAATCCACCAATGGCTTCCTTCCAAATACCCTCTCCCATCTCTTTCAAAAGCACTCCCATTTATATTCTCCAAGTAGAATAGTTTTCCTCATCAAGGATTGGAACTTCATCATCGCTTTGTGTGTCCATGGATCTCCTCCAAGCTTGTTAACTCTTATGGTGAAGGCATGTTATTATACCAATTGTTGGACACACCGACTACACTGAGAGGGGGGGGAGTGAACAGTGTAGGGATCTTTTCCCAAAACTTCCCCTTCACAAAAATCATTAGCTAGCAATCACCATTTACTTATTACTTATTGTTGTCATTTATAACTAGTTAAATGTGAACATATATCAAAAACATATATCAGCAAAAATCATCAACAAATCATCAACACAAGGAACACAAAGAACACAAGATGTATGCACATTTTTGTTTTTATTACGGACTACAATCCTTGGGTTATTAACAACAACTGAATAGAGTACAAATCTACAAGAGCACCAACTCTATAATGCAAGACTCGGCTTACACCCCCAACACTAACTGATATGAGGCAACAATCCTCAACATATATCAATCTGTCAACAGGTACGTGACCTGTCGGTAGTGCAACATGCATATTACACGCCCTACCAGTAGTAAAACTCGTGTATGTACATGGCCAGTCTATACTACAACCTGCGTATCACTTCTGAGAAAATAGGGTTTTATTTTCATCACACACTCAAATCCTTTGCAACCTTCATACATTCTCTTATGTCTCTCACTGTCCAATCTGACCCATAACCACATCCAAGCTCTCCAAGAAATTACTCATGCTCCTCACCAATAAAATATGAATGCTACTCAATCATGTATAAGAAATCAAAATACTATAGCAATCATATCAACACTGAATCATAAGAGTGTTTCTCACTCTATCAACCAACACAAACCACATCACAACAACCATACCAAGAATGACTTAAGCATTCACTACTCAACAAGTAAGATTATCCATCAAGACAACAATGTAACCATACCATAATTTCTATAGCATATCTGAACCCATAGAATGCAGATCTAGAACCTGCTTCAGTCTTCAAGAGTCTATCATCAGCTCAACCACAAGTCTTCATAACTTCATCCACTGTATGCACCCTATCCTCATTCAACCCATGTATGTATGCACCCTGGATCATTGCAGCTTGCGTATACCTCAGAAACTAGGGTTTCTGAACTTTTGAGACTTTTTCCTACATATTCTTAGACTTCTCGAAACTTTGATGCATCCATGAGATCCTTCAAATCTCCTTTCTCTCAAAATATATCTTCAACACATGCTCGAGAGATGCACAAAAGAGTTACATTTCACAAGATACCCTTGCCTCTTATTTATACTCTCCAAGTAGCTTCCTTATAAGCATCTTCTAGGTCACTTAATCCACTTCTAGGTCACTTAACCCATTTCTAGGTCACTTAACCTATTTCTAGGTTATTTAACCTATTTTCCACATTTTTAGGGTTAGCCACTTTCCATAATTAGAAAGTTATCCAATTTAAATGTTCCTCCTTGACTTTGTCGCCTTAATTTATTATTTAAATAATCTTCCTTGAATTTGTCACTTTTTTATACCATTTAAATAATAATTTCTTATTTTCAATCACATTGACTTCTTTGACCTCTTGGGGCTTCAAGCCAACATATGAGGATCCTTCATCTTTGTAGGGCCATAACTCTCAAACCATGAGGAGTTATGTGGCTTTCCACATACCACCGAAAATGGTATGACAAGAACTATCCATCTAGGATAGTTCCACTGACAAATTCACTGATATTCATCTCATTATTCCACATTTAATCATGGGTTCTCTAACCATACTTATAGGATAACTCAACTATAAAGCGTCTTCCCGTGAGGGATTTCACCATAAGGGGACCACTTTGGAGTTCATCCATTTGTACACGTTATCAACCATGATAAGACAATAATGATTATTTTGTACATCAATCCAACAATGCATCATATACCAATGAAACCACATCGATCCATCTTCATCTATGCATCATGTATCAATGACAACTCATTGATCCATATTCATTTATGCATCATGTCCATGAAAAATCATTGATCCAAATTCATCTATTCATGACATTATATGACTATGATTCCACTTGATGTCAATCCATTCACATCGAGGATAATGCATATCATATTAGTATGATATGACAATACATTGTTCATTTGACATCAATCATCAATCAATCAATCAATCCATTTGGCATCAATCAATCCCTTGACATCAATCAATCACTTGATATCAATCAATCAAACCTTTGGCATCAATGACAACTTGATCCAACGATGAATTCAATGTACGACACATAGAAGAGGAATAAAATCACTCTTCAACCATCAACTCATATTTTAAAACACGTGACACCTCATAACACATCCCTTGAAGTAAGGCAATGTGATGTTACTTGATGCCTATTACTTGATGCCACCAATTTGTAGTTGAAAGATGCAACCCATCCACTAAAAAAAAATAATAACAACATCATCTTTGTTTTTAAGGCCTCAAGCCATAGAATTCTTTATGACCTTCATTTTCTTTGATGAAACACCCTCATCTAAATGTACCTTGCAATACACTACAAGAACATAAAAAATGCGATCTAAAGCCATGATGGAGGAAAATAATTGGGCTAGATTATCCCCTGGGTCCACTATAGGAGCCAATGTACCTAAAATTAGAAAGGAAATATTACAAGCACACTAGACCAATTCAACCCCTTTACCATTAATAAACAAACTTGTAACTCACCCATGAGAAACCATAAGAATAGTGTTATAAGGAAGTTACCCTCTAGGCATAGATACAGATTCAAATGCACATTACACCCACCAAACTCCATCCTCAAATATAATGGAACCAATTGAGCTCCATACATACCTCATCTTCTTGTATGTGATGGTCATTCTAGGGAAATCACATAAAGGGTGATGAAAAACATGACAATAGAGGCACCGAAAGGGTATTTTTTCACATTATATATCATGAGACCATCTCTTCTCTTGACATTCTATAACTCATGGTAGGATTATTAGATCCTACCACATAGTTTAGTGACATCAACATTATATAAATTAGTTAGAAACATGCAATTATTAGAGAGTAATGCACAACATGTTCATAGATATGCATGTCATCATGGCGATGTTATCAACTCATCTTTTTGAGGAATGGACCAATCATAGGTTTCCACATAGAATTTATGATGTCATCAATTTATGGTTGAGGAGACAAGTGATTCCTTCAAGAGATGACACATACCATTCTTGCACATATGGATTAAAAATGTATCATTCTCCTTGTCATCGAAATCTATCTAAGTGTTTACTTCCATATTTGAAGTGCAGTTTAAATAGATTTCATATAAATTTTTTGCAAGTTGAGATGATCATCCTTCACATATATTGTTTTAGGATTTGGCATGGTTTTATCCATGGGATTGACATGTCTCTTAATTGAATTTAAGAAAATTTTAAGTTTCAATGTATAGATGGATTCAATACTTAATGTTTTGTAGATTGCATGACCTCTGGAATATACCCTCATTTATTTATGGAGGATTTTATAACATTTTAGGTCTAGAAATAACCAGGTGAATTTCAAATATTGAA
This sequence comes from Picea engelmannii, assembly GCA_009831015.1. Taxonomy (NCBI): domain Eukaryota; kingdom Viridiplantae; phylum Streptophyta; class Pinopsida; order Pinales; family Pinaceae; genus Picea; species Picea engelmannii. The sequence continues at coordinate 145,213 of ML782973.1, forward strand.
AAAAATAAAACATAACTTGTATATGTCATTGTTAAAAAAACCATCTTGCAAACTGGTCTCATTCACTTTGTTTCCTTCCATAAAAAAATATCCTACAATCAACCATTTGGTATTTTCTTGCCTCTAGACCAGATAATACTTGTTTTTTCATCTCAACAAGAAAACAACCTTGAAGTCAAATGAGACAATTTTTAGTGCACATTGAAGACCATATGGTTGATGATTGTCTTTGAGTCTCTCACTACAACCGACGACTGAGAACGCGAATGTTATTGGAATAATCGGTAAATGCAGACATAAGCATATCTCCCTAGATCCCACTGGAAACTAGAACAAAATATAAGACTTTCCCTAGGCTCTAATTATTGAGTTTAATAACTAACAAGAGATAGACAACATACCTTTTAAATTTCATTTCCTCTTTCCATTTCCATCCTAGCTCCATTCCAATGCTCATGTGAAATTGAACCTACAAGGGAACACAAGACAACCAAAGTGAAAGAAACACAATATACTGAACAAGAACCTATGTATGTGATCAAGGAATCATACAATAAAACAAGACTAGTTTTATGGGAAAGAAACATATCGATGTATCATATTAAATATAAATTGGACAATACAACCAAATCCTTGATGTTACAAGGTCCCCTTTCGATGGCCCTTTTTTGCAACACACACACCTTTGCTCCAAAACCTTTGAATGAAAAAGATCCACCATGTAGCTTGTATAACTAAAGCAAAGCTCTCAAGAGGAAGTAGAACTCTCCATGCAAATCTTAGCCTATTCAACCTTAGGATTTTCCATGAGATATCCCTCTTTATATAGTGTGAAAGAGAGATGGATGAGGAGATTAGGATGATCCCACCAAATCAGAGAAGAAAGTAAGATATAAACCGATTGGAGGCCACCTCGTCTTCTAGAAGATCCCCTTCTAGAACATTCATGAAATTGTACTGTTCCTTAGATTTTAACATCGTCACACCCTAGGAATATGGAAGCCTGTGGAGATGTCACAGTCTATCTCTAGAGAAGGATGTGACGATCATGCATTGTCACACCCCATGCATATTGCAAGGTGCAACGACCTTCTTTAATAAGGTTTTTGAGAAAGGAAAGCAAATCACTCTCTTCATGGAGAAAGAATCTTTTATCTTTTCAGGGAACATGAACACATGTTGTCAGTGGATCACTGGGGTGACCAAAATAATGTGTAATAGAATTTCTCCCAAAGTATGAAGCTGGAACTTGTGACAGTTGAAATAATTTGTAGAATGTGTGTGTCGAACAAGGAGCACAACGATCAGGAACCTGCAAGCAAACGAGCATCTGCATAATAATATACCATCGTCTGAGGTAGGCATTCCCATACTCAGATTAAAAAATGTCAAGTGAGTCATGGACACTAAACATACACTGTGGATCCATGTCATCATGATTCAACATAGCCACCAGGAATACACTATGGATCTATGCTCTAAAAGAAATCAATTTTGGACATAGCCACAAGGCATACAAAGTGGATCTATGTGTCAATACAAATCATGAATACTCTGTCGCAACCTGAACCAAAGTGATAAGATATAGGGTCTTCATTTCCATCATCCCTAAGAACAAATCTAACCATGTGATTATAGGTGTTGAATTTGAACATGGTAGAAACCACTTGATTACCAGTCATTAATGAAAACCATTAAAAAGTGTGAGGGAAATAACCATTGATGTCAATGAATCCCAAGGTACCCTAGTACAATCCAATGAATGTGAATAAATGAGTTGAAGTCGAACACTCAATGGAATCTTCCAATCATGGGTCAATGATGTCAACCCACTGTTGAAAGCGAAGAAACCTGCCATTGAGGCATGCAGGCTCTAAGGTACTAAATGATTTCTAAGTCTTATTCTCTGATAATGTGTTGAAGTCGATAGGGAAAGACTTGTCACAGGAGGCCCTTGATGTATCCCCCATCAATGACACAAAATATGTAATAGATTGAGGTAGATAAGAGTATGAAGTGATTTGAAACTGATACAGGGAAGGAGGGAATGGTAGAATATTTATAACTGCAGATGGTCAATTCAATATAAGGCTTGTTTAGGTTGGAATTCTCTTGAACATATGAACAACACGAAAATGGTCTTGGCAACATCGACTCAAGGAGGACCCAAAATATGAGTTTGTGGATGGTCAAACGAGATACAAATGGATTTCCCAACCTATATATAATTATAAAGGGGGTGTCATGTTCAAGAGCGACTATTACTTCCATTGACACAAATACAAAGAAACATTTCTTTCCCAATTTCCCCCCACCATTTCTGGCGAGTACCTCTTTATTTTTACACAAGCTTGAGGAGGATAACTTATTCTTGTTGATGTAAGTTCATCCTTCGGATGAGTCCCTCAGAGTATGTTTAAAAAACCCTAATAAGGAGTGGTTTGATCTCATATGGGTATTTCAATGTTTGTTTAACGAGTCCAAAGAGAGAAAATTCAGGGGTTTTTCATTTTTAGAGAGCCTGAAAAACACTTAAAGAGAACTCCATCAGGTCCCTTTTCATAAATTAATCTGACGAGATCGAAAAAGTGATAACCTACCGTTCATTAGATTTTTTCTTCAAATACTTTTACGATCTTGAAAAGAACAAGGTCGCTTGAAAATCTTTTCATTTTTAAGGAGTGTGAAAAGAGCTTAAATGATACTCCATAGGATTTTTTTTGTGTCACCATTACAAGTTCGAAAAAATGACAAAATACTAATTGATTGCATTCTCATGGTTTCACGAGTGTGAGAAATAATTAAGACTATGCTCGGAGTTTTTCCTAAAAAACCCTAAAAGGATCTGTACATGCGACAAATATATAAAAACAAACCAAAAAGCGGATCCTTGTTCCAACATTTCACATCTAGACTTTTTCAATCTGCAAAATTAAATCACTTGTAAAGTTGTTAGGACTTTACGATTTTGTTAAACCCTAATATTGGATCATTACCCCTTAATTGGGGCATATTCTATTAGTAATGTTATTTTATTTATGTCGGCTTTAGGCCATTAGTTGTAATTATACCTCCTAGTCTCCTATATATACCAAGGAGATATTTTCATTTTGAATCATCTTGTACTTGAACATTTAAGTGGGGTAAAAGGAGGTTGCCCCCTCGAAGAGGATTATTATCTGAAATTATCTATTTTTCAAGGTGTTGAGTACTTTTTCTGAGGTTTTTCTATGCTATATTGATATTTGGTTCTTAACATATGGTATCAGAGCTCAAGGTCTTGGGGTTTCGTTGCTACATCTAAGACACCTTGTAATTTTCCCTATAACTTGTTTTATACAATATTTCAAAAGGAACGACTTGGAGGATATTTAGTAGATGGATCAAGGTACATAGGGTTCAAAATTCAATTCCTAAGGCATTATACTTACGGAGATACAACCTGTACAAGATAGGATTATGGAATCATCCTGAACTGAGGCATTGCGGAATTTTCGCTATAAAATTGTTTATGTAACATTTTAGACTCTGAAATCTGGAGAATATTAACCAAAATTAGTAAGGTATATGTGATAAAAATTTAATCTTTTGGGTCAACTTAAATTTGTAGATACATCCTGTGTAAGATAGGGTATCTGACTAGTCCTATTGACTAGTCTCAAGAAGGTGTTCCAGGTAAAACAATCATAACTTCTTCCTAGAGTATCCAAATTGAGTGGGACTAGTTTCATTGGATCGTGGATAGTCTGTAGTATTTTT
>ML782973.1:152895-177600 GCA_009831015.1 Picea engelmannii
CATACAAATTGGAGCTGCCTGCATCTTCATGAGTACACCCAGTTTTCCATGTTTCATGCTTAAAGAAGGTTATAGGCGACAAGATCCCAGTTCAAACTATATTGCCAGAACTTGACGAGGAAGGAAAAATCATATTGGAGACTTAAGCCATCACTGACACAAGAATTCGCCAGCTGAGGAATAGATCCATTTTAGAGTATCTCATTAAATGGAGGAAACTAATGGCTGAAGATTCCACTTGGGAAGATGAGTCTTTTATACAAAAGAATCCAAAGTTACTCAAGCATTGTGGACAACACTTGTCTCAAGGGGAGGGGCATGTCAAGCCATAATATTGGCTCATTACCCCTTAATTGGGGCATATTATATTAGTAATGTTATTTTATTTATGTCAGCTTTAGGCCATTAGTTGTAATTATACCTCCTAGTCTCCTATATATACCAAGGAGACATTTTCATTTTGAATCACTTGTACTTGAACATTTAAGTGGGGTAAAAGGAGGTTGCCCCCTCGAAGAGGCTTATTATCTAAAATTATCTCTTTTTCAAGGCGTTGAGTACTTTTTCTGAGGTTTTTCTATGCTATATTGATATTTGGTTCTTAACAGTTTTGGATGAAGCATAAAAAATAAAATAATATACAAATGAAAAGTAATAAAAATCAATAAAATAGGTAAAAAAATATATTTCACTATTTCATTTGTAACTTCACCCAAACATTGCTCCAAACCCCCTTTTTACCTCGATTTTCAAGTGTTGATTGCGGATTGCACGACAGATCATTCCATGAATCGTCTCTGCAGAAAAGGTAATCTCCATTTCCTTCTTCTATTCATGGATTAAAAATTGATTTTCATTGGTTAAAAATGTGATTTTGGGTTGATTTTTTGAGGTTACCCATGCATTGAGGTCGTCGCAAGTGCCCTATATCAGGACTTGGGATGATCTAGGATCATCACAGGTGACCCTAAATCTAGGGTGTGACGACGTTGCACTGTGCAAATGCACAGGCCTGCGACAACCACAGTCCAAAATTTTAAAATATGAATCCAAAAAGGGAAAACCCCCAGGAAAGAAAATTATGTTGCTAATTTATTTTTATGGTTCCTTTGCGAGTCTTCCATAGTCAATATGTTGGAATGGCGCGAGAGATAACATGAAGAAGAAGATTACTTCGTCGGGAATGACCCGGGAACAGTCATGGGCCTCCGACGGTGTGGGTTATTGAAATTCTTCAAGAGTTAGGGCATGAGGGCCCAACTAAGACTACTTGAGTGCTTAGTTGACATGTGGGTTCCCACACACTCACCATAGATATCGAGGATATCTATTTCCTAATAGGACTATCTTGTCGTGGATCACGAGTGACACTTATAGGTAGTAGGGGTGGCGGTGAGCCTATGAACCATTACATCAATGAACATTGTGTTTTGGTCTTATCAGACAAATCGGTGGTTGCAAACACTAATTGATCTCCCTAGATCCACCTAGATCTAGAACAAAACACACCAGAACATGACACTTTCCTTAAGTTTTAGCTATTGAATTTACTAACTAAAGAGGGATAGGCGACATATCGTTTAAACGCTGCTTCCTCTCGCTATTGCCATCTTAGCTCCATTCCAACACTCATACAACTATGATCCTACAAAAGAACACAACCAAGCAAAGTGATAGTAATAGCATAAACTCAATATAAACCTATGTATGTGATCAAGGAATCATACAAAAAACACAACAATATTTATAGGAAAGAATCATATTATTGTCTCATATTAAATGTGAAAGAGAGATTACAACCATGGCCTTGATGTCGTAAGGTCCCTTCCAATTGTCCTTCGTTCCCCACACACTTCTTTCTCCAAGGATTCTGAGACCATGGATCTGATAGCTACTCACAATCTATCTTGACAAAGAAAATCTCAAAGCCACTCTAAACAAGTTAACAATCCCAAGCCAAAAACAAATCAATCTAATCCAAAAAGCTCAAAAGCTAACTTTCTCCATGAGGGATCCTCTCCTTTTATAATTTGAACAGGATAAGGTGAGGAGGTTAGGATGATCCCACTAAATCATGAAAGCGAGTAAGATCTAAACCATTCAGATGCCACCTCACCATGAAAGTTTCTCCTTCTAGAAGCATCGAGAAGATGCTCATTTTTCTCACGTATGAGCATTCTTGCACCCTGCTTATAGAGAAACCTGTGAACCTCTTGCAACCCAGCTATGGTGCTGTCTACAAGAATCAGGCATTCTCGCACCCTGCCTATATAGAAACCTGCGAACGTCCTCTTTAATAGGGTTTTTACAAAGGAGAATGCAACTTCTTTTCTCAGGAAAAGTTCTTCTCTCTTCTTTCTTCAGGAACTTAGGCCACTAACCCCTCTGAAGGCAACATATAGGTTTACATCATTAATGGTCATAGAGATGATGAAAATAATGTGTAACAAAGAGCCCCCCAAAGTATGAAGTTAGAGCAAAATGATAGCTGAAATACTTTGTCGAGTGTGTGTAGGGAACAAGGAACAGTCGGTCGGAAACCTGCCAACAAACAAGGAAATACAGTACAATAATATATCATCACTGAGGTAGGCATTCCCATACTCAGAATACAAATGATTCATAGCATAAATGTCAACATGCGAAGATCCATGTCAAGTAAGACAGGTCATGGCCACCAAACATATGTTGTGGATCCATGCCGATATGACTCAAATCTGAACATAGCCACCAAAAATACACTGTGGATCTATGTGTTAAAGAGTCAAATTTGAACATAGCCACCAGACATACAATGTGGATCTATGCAACAAAACAAACTTAATATACTCCAATGCAACCTGAATCTGTCAGAAAAGATCCAACGTCTTCATCTCCACCTCTCTATAGTACGAATCTAACCATGCGAATACATGTGTTGAAGTCGAACATGGTAGAAACCACTTGATTATTGGTCATTAGTGTATATCATTAACAAGTGAGAGGGAAATCATCATTAATTTCAATGACTCCCAAGATACACTAGTACAATCCAACGAATGTGAATCAATAAGTTGAAGTCGAACACTTGGCGGAACCTTCTGATCAGAGATCAATAATGAAAACCCACTGTCAAAAGCGAGGAAACCTACCATTGAGGCATACAAGTTCCAAGGTACCAATTGGTTTCTAAGTCTAATTCCTGGATAATGAGTTGAGGTCGACAGGAAAATACTCGTCATAGGAGGGGCTTAATGTATCCCACATCAATGACACGAAACAAGTAACAAGATGTAGATCAGAGTAACAAGTAATTCAGAAATGACTCAGGGATGGCTGACGCAACAAAAAGGTTAAAGAATGCATAAATGGCCGACACAATAGAAGGCTTTTCGGGTTGAATTTCTCTTTGAACATATTGACGACACGACAACTGTCTTGGAAATACTAACTCAACAACAAGGATCATAGACCAATTTGTAATCTTATAGGAGTATGATCAGGAGACAAGTGGATTTTCCAAAATATACACAAGGTGAGTGAAAGGGTGTCATGTTCAAAAGTGACTCTTCCATGGAATACAGGTTTAGACACATTTCTTTCCCAATTTCCCCCCCACCATTTTTGGTGAGTACCTCTTTATTTTTACGCAAGCTTGAGGAGGATAACATATTCTTGAAATGTAAGCTCATCCTTCAGATGAGTCCCTTGGAGTATGTTTAACGAACCCTAGGAAGGAGTGGTTCGGTCCCACATGGGAATTTCGATGTTTGTTTAATGAGTCCAAATATAGAAAAATCAGGGGTTTTTCATGTTTTGAGAGTTTTAAAAACACTTAAAGAGAACTCTCTCAGTTCCTTTTTCATAAAATAGTTTGACAGGACTGAAAAAGTGATAAACTATTGTCCATCAAACATTTTATTCAAATACTTTTACGAGCGTGAAAATAACAAGATCGCTCGGCAATCTTTTCATGTTTAGAGAGTCTAAAAAGAGCTTAAAGGGAACTCCAGGGGGTTCCTTTTTCGTATAACCTTTCGAGTCCGGAAAAGTGATAAAAGTATACTCAGTTTAATTCTCACATATTTACGAGCACGAGAAAGAACAAAGACTAAGCTCGATAACTTATTCTCATGTATTTGCAAGCATGAGAAAGAACAAAGGCTAAGCTCAGGATTGTTTTCATTTTTACGCAAGATTTAAAACAAAACAAAACTATTCTTGGAGCTGGTTTCATTTTTACACAAGATTGAACCAGAGGAAACTATGGTTAAGGTAAGTGGTTTCATTTTTACACAATCTTGAACCATAGAAAACTATGCTTGGACTTCCCAACGCATAACACAGGGATGGTTGGTACTTAGCCCCTAGCTTAAGAAACTAACAACTCTAAATTCAAAATTAAGTCCAGATGATGAAAGCATTTCCCCCCAAGCTTCATTTCATCCAACAACAAAGGCAGAGGAAAGGAAGCTTCAAATACTAGACGAAGAACTTGACTCAATAGAGAGGGGGAATTTGTTTAATTTTTTAATGAGCTTGACACATGAGAAGAACTATGCTAGTGACTCTAGGTGTAATCCCCAGACCTCAGTTTCATTTTTTAACGAACTTGACATAGAAATAAGAACTATTCTCATAACCTCTGTTTCATTTTTTAACGAGGTTTCCACAAAGATGTAAAACTATCCTCACTGTCTTCTTGATCATGGATTCCAAGAGGACAATGCTCTAGAAGGAAACCATGTCAAGGGACAAAACTCGGTCATGGCTTCCAAGAGGTCTTTGCTGGAAGGAAGAAACACACTCTAGAAGGACACCATGTTGAGGGTCGCGACAGGAGTAAAGAGATCAGGCTCTAAAATTCCGATTGAAGATATCACCATGTCAACTGCTGGATCTAAGTCATTAGAAGTTGAATCCATGGGCAACAACGCCACATAATTGACCTGTGGTGGGGGTGATACCATCTACATATAAGAACCATTTAGGGAGGTAATCCAGTTAGGATTGATGAATTAACGTTGATCAAAAGTCACAATTCTTCCATCGTGAGGGAAAGATATTACACGAAAAAGAGTAGACACAATATATTTCATGGCATAGACATAATCTCACCCAAGGAGTAAAGGGAAATCCAAGGGGTCCTGGACTACCATGACATCAATAAAGACAGTTTTCCTTCCCAAAGTTATAGGAAACTAAGGAAGGGTCCCTAAAGGTTGACTGGTTCTGAATCTGTTAAAAGCTAATAGATTTTGCATAACCGACGCAAGTGGAGGACAACCCAAAGCTTGCCAAGCAAAAGAGGACAAAATACTAATGGATGCACCTTCATATATTAGTGTCTGAGGAATGTATCAACCACAAAATTGTATTGTAATCTAGAAAAGAATGTGAGAGGGAAGATGAGGTCCAGTTAGCACACCCCAATCAAAATGGATGGCCTCATAACTTGGAGGGGGTTCCACAAGAAAAGGAGGAATAGCCCCCGGCATGGTAGATTCTATATTAACGTGAAAAACATGGGTAGTATCGGGTTTACTCTCTAGTGGGAGAGCAAAAGAGACTGATGGAGATATCAGATTGACCACTTGGGTTTCATTCTCCAAGGGGAGAATCAGGTCGACAGGTAGAAACAGATTGACCGCTTGGGTTTCACTCTCTAACGAGAGAGTGGGATCGACCGAAGATGGGATCGGATCAACCACTTTGTTAACACTCTCTAAAGGGAGAGTGCGATCAACTGAGGATGGTGTTAGTCTCTAATTTTGTCTTGGTTTAGTGAGAAACCCTTATTCTAAACCCTTCTTACCTACACTTCAATTTCTGTTTCCAGTTGATTTCGATCTTTGTTTTTAGTGTCTTATGGTTTTCATTTCAGTTTTTGAATAGTTTATTCAATTTTGAAATTGAAAGACATGGTTTTAAACAAGGTGTCACCTTATATGCCTGTTTGAACTTCATAAATTCAAATTTTGCTAAGTCATTAATAGCACTACGGGAATAAGGCTATTCCCGTAGCGCCAAAATAATCATGCCTTGATATGCGCCTGTCATCCAAATTTCATTATGATGAAACAAATCATGGTTTGAGAGTTCTCATGTGTCCACAATAGCTTGGAATCATTTATTGATTCAAATCGCTTCATAATCTTATTGCTTTGTACCCACGAAGGTCTCATTTTAAAATCACCCAATTCTCAATGATCATTATATTATACCTGTCTGATTTTGCTGAATTTAGGCACAGGTATTTGCTCAGAGGAATGTTATACACTAACAGATTGTAGGTGGAAAATTCAGAACCCAGGGGTGTGAGTTACAAAATCCTTGGAGCTAGCTCATGCAATCTTTAAACCCTAACACACAGTCAAACAAGCAACACACAAGACAGATTTTGTTGAGCACCGAGTTACATGGAAGAAGAGACCATATGTTGTTAATGTTTCTGCCAGGTGTCAGAACAATTTCTAGGTATTTAAAAGGGATTGAATGTAAAACTTAGTTCATGCCACAAAGAGAGCATCTTTGAGTCTAGTCAATAAGAAAGAAGTGTTTTCAGTCAATTACCAGAGGCCCGTAAGAAGAAACTTCACTAGGGCAATGGATTTGTTTGGATTGATTTTAAATATTCTGGCTGAGCGCAGGAGCTCCAAGTTCATGGTCGATGAAATCTGAGTTGGTGCAACTTCTTGTAAAATCAATACCTATGTTGGAAGAATTGCTCAAGCCTATGCTTGATTGCTCAGGTACAATTGTACTTGCACTTAACATTTTTTCCAAGATTGCCACGAATAGTGAAACAAACAAATTGGCTATCATTCAACACTATAAACACTTATCTCTCAAGTTCTTGTAGAGCTTAGTACTTCAGATAGTACTGAAAAGTTAGAAAGTTATTCCCAGATTTCAAAGGATTTTGTCAAATTCAAAGGGAAAAATCCATAAATGCATGAACGGAGCAAGGTAAAAGAAACTACTTCTCAATTAATTGTTTGAAACATGGGAATATAATTGTTATGGGTTATGGTTTTGGAAGCCATATATTCATGCTATGATAAAATAAAATATGAAAGCAGAATGAGAGGGCCCAGTCAAATTTTATACTTTGAGGATCGATGTTAAACTTCATTCCTGAATGTTGGATAAAGGATTTTCTTATGACTATGAAGTGATCAAATTAATTAGTGATATGAAAGTAGCAAGTCAATGTATTTCCAGGAGATCAACAAGCAATGATCAACACCAGATTTCGAGGCAACCTTTGAGGGGTAATGTTAGATTTTCAGGCATATAATCAATAGCCTCAAGATTAAAGAGTAGCTAAAGGACACCTGACAACAATAATCTTCTAGCCAACAATAGACCCCAACAATTCAACATACAAATCCAATAGTTAAACATTGAAAATTTCATCGAAGGATTTGATCAATCTAAATCAACATTTCCAGGCAACAACTTGAGTGACATATTTTATGGAGGAAAGCAGAGGAGATTCCAGTTTGACATTAAAGAAGAATGCTATTGTTAAAAGGAAAAAGGAGAAATGCGTGCATGTGCCTCAAGACCCTAGGAGGAACTCTATAAGAGTCACCAACAAGTACAGGCTAAGGCCCAAAGCCATGTTCGATTCTTCAATCAAAAGAGAAGATGTCATAGTGATAGAAGATAATTCTGAAGATGTTGGTATTTTCTATGAACAACATATCTCATCTTTTTTCTCTAAGGCCTTTGATCAACAGTTGTATCACAAAAAAAATTTAGACTCTCTCCTTGATAGTCATAGTTCAAGTGGAGGGCAAATTTTCACATCAATACATAATGAAAACTTCAGCAGTAAGCCACTTTATGATAGCTATGAATTTGAGGTTGAGGAAGGCAATGATGGGGACCCGAGATGGAAATTTGGGCAGAGACCTTTGTAGGAATTGTTGTAAGCCTATGGGCATTTATTTAAGTATTCTTTTCTGACATTGAACATCCAAGTGTATTGTTTTATCAGATTGTGATCTCTTCCTGTTTTACATTCTGTTTTCATCTTACTTGAAAGAATTACAGACATTGAGAATCAATGGCTACTCATGGATGACAGATTCTCGAGCGGTAAATATTTTTCCATGATTTCCTATTATCTGTATGCCTTGTTTCAAGTACTGTTGCATTCATTTGACAGAGAGAATCTCTTTTTGGTGGATGTTCTACTATTTGTCACGTTCTCTATTCTTCCATCCACCATCATATAAGTGTTTTGTCTGATATGCAACTGACTAGAATTCAATCTAACAGGATGTTTATCTGAGTCCATGCCCAATGGTGCTTTAATTGATCTACATTTATCTTGTTTCTCTTATTCTTTCTTTTATCTTCTACCTCATCCACCTTATTTCAAAACCCAAACACATTCTTATTTATAAGATCATTGCAATAACTGAAGATGTGCTAGGCTTGAACCTATAGCAGTATAGGGGAAAATTATAGCACTAACATCAAACTAAATACAAGAATGTCCCTAATACATAAAGAATCATTAAAACAAGAACCAAAAAAGCTACAGGAAATACTTTGTTTTTTACATGTTATAGTCTTTATCTTCAAGAGAGGTTACAGAACAGCTGGAGAGGAATTTGTTGAAACCAAAAGAGGTTTTTTGGGAATATTCCGCTTCACATAAACCTCTCTCAGTTTTTACATAGCAATCACATTTTCAGATATTTTAATTGATCTTTGAGGGCTAATTTTCTGATAAAGCTACAGGAAATACTCTGTTATTTTTACCTATTTTAGTCTTTTTCTTCAAGAGAGGTTGTAGAACAACTGGAGATGAATTTGATAAAACCAAAAGAGGTTTTTTTTGGGAACATGCCCCTTCACAAAAATCTTTCCCATTTTTTACACATCTATCACCATTTAAAATATTCAAATTGATCTTTGAGGGATAATTGTCTGATAAAGCTATAGGAAATACTCTGTTATTTTTACATGTTTTAGACTTTTTCTTCAAGAGAGGTTGTAGAACAGCTGGAGATGAATTTGATGAAACCAAAAGAGGTTTTTGTTGGGAACATTCCCCTTCACAAAAACCTCTCTCATTGTTTACACAACTATCACCATTTAGAGATACGAAGAGATTGTTGGACCCTATTTTTCAGGACTTTACCAGATTTGTTTTCCTGAAAAATCTCATGTACCGCAATTAACAAGCCACCTCATCAATTTGAATTGGAGATAAGATTGGATATTCTCCTTGATTATTTGAAACAAGAAACTAAATACATATGAGGAGGTTTTTAGATCCATTTCTTTTGGATCTTGACAATTATGTATTGTTTCTATATAAACTATGTAAATGAGAAGTGAAAGGGGGTCGAAAAATTGGAGATCTAAGGGACCTTTTGGTGAAGCTCATTGTAAAAGGCGTTTATGTTCAATTTGACACTTAATAGCAAAGGAATATGGATGGTTACACCCTGTTTTTCTACTTTTTTATTTCTTTCTTCATGCTTGAATTCATTATTCAGATTGCAGTGCTTTTTTATTCTTGATTGTTAATTTATACAGTGAAAATTTTACTGTAGAGATAATTTTTCAAGTTTTGATATCAAGCTGATAGTCTTGTTTGTTTATGAAATTTTGAGACGAGAATTCATGTGAAGTTGACAAATTGAAGACTTCATCTTCCTTTTTCTTAATTGGTTTAATCCATCTATGTGTCTACCTATTATTCAACCGATGGGATATCATATGTTTTGATCTTGATTTTCATCTCATGTTGTAACCTTGAGCCAGTTTTCAACCACCCTAGAAAAAAACCAATCATAAGACCCTCAAAATATTTTTTGCGATAAACGAATGATGCCCTAGCTTGCCCTCTCACAGTCAAGTGCAACTTTAGGGACTAACATTTTTGGCATCGTTGCTGGGGAAGGAGATATGAAGTATTTATCCCTGGGAGAATGACAATGATTAGATCCGCTTCTTGATGGTGAACAGGAAGGGGATAGATACATGATTGTAGATCTTTCACCATGGCGATTCCACTATCTAAAGATTAATAGGCGACTCCACTGGATCCAAACATGGAAGCCATTTGTGCTCAAAGGTTTTCTTTTTATGATTTTTCAGATGTCATTGGTTTTCCAAACCCAATTCCTAGCAGAGATGAATGGGAAGGTACCCTTCCTACATTTAAAGGTGGAGATTGGGAGGTTCTGGCTGAGCATCTGCTAGATTTTCATGAGTTTATTCATGAACATCAGATTGTGCATCAGGATGTCAAGATCAAGCTTTTCAGATACTCATTGAAGGGAGCATCCCTTGACCGATGTAGATCTCTTCCAGCTTCAAGTATTAACTCATTGGCAAGTTTTCATAATGCTTTTAATATATTTTGTAAAGAAGATTTTTCAGCTGAAAGTCTTTTTGAAAATTGTTGTGATGAATTTGATGAGCATATTCAGCAGAAAGAAAATGTTTCTTCTGATTGCAAGAATGAAAATCATGTTGTTGAGGAAGATTTTCCAAATCTAATTGATAATAGGAAAGATGACTACATAGTTGTGAATGCATTATATTTTATTTCTGATGCGCCTGTTGTCTTAGATCTGAATGAAAATATAGTTGAAGAAGAGGTCTTTCCTCAACTCCTTCAAGTGGATTCCTTTGATATGTTGTTACATGTGATTAAGAAGGAAAATCAAGAGGTTTCTCATCAATAATAGATATTTGAGGCAGCATATGGCAATGTTAGACTTGATCAACAAGTTTATGAGAACATTATGCCCATTTTTCATGTACAGTCAGAACTAGTATATGGAAGTATCTAGCAACAAGCAGAGGTAACCATTTTCAGTTATCAATCTACTTCTTTCTATGATCTGGCAGCCATTTATGTGGATTTATGTTTCTCAGAAGATTTCAGCCTTGCTATTTTTGGAATTAAATCAGATAAGGGTTGTAGGTATGTGTTACAAATTAAAATTCTGTTACACATAAAGAATTCTTCTCTTATTTCTTTCTGTGTTGAAATAGCTTTGGTAAATGGTTTGATGTTATCATGGCTTCATTGGAAGCATGTTGTCACATGATGAGCCAGTTTTTATTGGTTAGAAGTAGGAATAGATAGAAGAATAAGGTCGCCATCAAGTATGAGATTCTTTTCAGTCTGTTGGTTTGCAGCAGAAAATTTGGTTTCAGTTTTGAAATAAAGACTCCATGCCCAATGCATATAAAGCACTATTGATAGGGGTAGTTTTGGATTCAAATGAGGAGCAGAGTTGCAGAAGTTTGGGCCAGATTTGAATGATGTTGACTGACTCCATAACCCAATGGACTAGGCACAACACAGAATAATGTGAATGTTTGTAGAGACAAATTTTGCAGGTTGCATTGCATGGATGCATAGAGGAAAAGGCACAGTGGTCTGCTTGTTCTTGATGCCTCATGGGGAGAGCATCATCCCCCAGAAGGAGCCAATGTTAGTCTCTAATTTTGTCTTGGTTTAGTGAGAAACCCTTATTCTAAACCCTTCTTACCTACACTTCAATTTCTGTTTCCAGTTGATTTCGATCTTTGTTTTTAGCGTCTTATGGTTTGCATTTCAGTTTTTGAATAATTTATTCAAGTTTGAAATTGAAAGACATGGTTTTAAAAAATGTGTCACCTTATATGCCTGTTTGAACTTCATAAATTCAAATTTTTCTAAGTCATTAATAGCGCTACGGGAATAAGGCTATTCTCGTAGCGCCAAAATGATCATGCTTTGATACGTGTCTGTCATCCAGATTTCGTTATGATGACACGAATCATGGTCTGAGAGTTCACATGTGTCCACAATATCTTGGAATCATTTACTGATTCAAACCGTTTCATAATCTGATTGCTTTGTACCCACGAAGGTCTCATTTTAAAATCGCCCAATTCTCAATGATCATTATATTATACCTGTCTGATTTTGCTGAATTTAGGCGCAGGTATTTGCTCAGAGGAACGTTATACACTAACAGATTGCAGGTGGAAAATTCAGAACCCGAGGGTGCTAGTTACAGAAGCCTTGGAGCTGGCTCATGCAATCTTTAAACCCTAACACACAGTCAAACAAGCAACGCACAAGAAAGATTTTGTTGAGCACCGAGTCACATGGAAGAAGAGACCATATGTTGTTAATGTTTCTGCCAGGTGTCAGAATAATTTCTAGGTATTCAAAAGGGATTGAATGTAACACTTATTTCATGCCACGAAGAGAGCATCTTTGAGTCTAGTCGATAAGAAATAAGTGTTTTCAGTCAATTACTAGAGGCCCGTAAGAAGGAAATTCACCAGGGAAATGGATTTGTTTGGATTGATTTTAAATATTCTAGCAAAGCGCGGGAGCTCCAAGTTCATGGTCGATGAAATATGAGTTGGTGCAGATACTTGTAAAATCAATACCTATGTTGGAAGAATTGCTCAAGCCTATGCTTGATCGCCCAGGTGCAGTTGTACTTGCTCTTAACATTTTTGCTAAGATTTCCACGAATAGTGAAACAAACAAATTGGCTATCATTCAACACTATAAACACTTATCTCTCAAGTTGTTGCATAGCTTAGTACTTCAGATAGTATTGAACAGTTAGAAAGTTATTCCCAGATTTCAAAGGATTTTATCAAATTCAAAGGGAAAAATCCAGAAATGCATGAACATAGCAAGGTAAAAGAAACTACTTCTCAATTAATTGTTTGAAACATGGGAATATAATTGTTATGGGTTATGGTTTTGGAAGTCATACATTCATTCTATGATGAAATACAATATGAAAGCAGAATGAGAGGGCCCAGTCAAATTTTATACTTTGAGGATCGATGTTAAACTTCATTCCAGAATCCTGGACAAAGGATTTTCTTATGACTATGAAGTGATCAAATTAATTAGTGATATGAAAGTAGCAAGTCAATGTATTTCCAGGAGATCAACAAGAAATGATCAACCCCAGATTTCAAGGCAACTTTTGAGGGGTAATGTCAGATTTTCAGGCATATAATCAGCAACCTCAAGATCAAAGAGTAGCTAAAGGACACCTGACAACAGTAATCTTCTAGCCAATTACCCCAACAATTCAACATACAAATCCAACAATTAAACGTTGAAAATTTCATCGAAGGATTTGATCAATCTAAATCAACATTTCCAAGCAACAGCTCGAGTGACAGATTTTATGGAGGAAAGCAGAGCACATGCTAGTTCGAGATTAAAGAAGAATGCTGCTTTTTGGGGACCTATAATCATAGGTAACTCGATTCTTCGACTGTTGATTTGGCGTTTCTCTCGTGATGATGAAGGCTGGCTCGGTTGATCTCGTTTCTCCCCTCCATTCATTTTGCTCGCTCCCCCATCACCCTCCTGCATCCTTCGTCCATGATGCGCCCTCACTCCCTTGTCCTTTTGACCCATTGACTACCTCTGGCCAATCTTATCCCTCCATGAATAAACAGACTCAGGTTAAAAACATTAGGTTAATAATGCTAATAATAAAGTTCAGTATAGGATAATTTAAAATAAAATGGTTAGAATAACTATTAATTAATTAATTAATTAGTTAATAAATTAATAATTAAGTTAGTTTAATAACTAGGTTAGTTTTTAGATTAAATAAAACAAATTAATAAAATAAAATATAAAACAAAACATATAAAAACAAAAACAAATTAAATATAATACAAATTATATTAAATAAATATGCACAATAAAACACATATAATAAAACAAAATATAAAAAACAAACATAAAATAACTAAACTAAAACGTAAACAAAACAATAATAAAAAATATTATAAAAAAAAGAATAAAACAAACCTACACTATCCTAAGTCTACCCACCCCCAACTCCCGCTTACATCAAAGCCCACATGAAAATCATACATATTAATCAATAGACATTAAAAATTCCGGACCCCCCCTCACTATCCGAAACTTAACGAGAGGGGGGTCCGGAATGGTTGTTTTCCAATACCACCCCCCAGACAGGTGTCGGCTCCCAATTCCAGCGGACCGCCCCACCCTTCCCCTCCCCTAAAACCTCTTAACACCTCAGGGGGGTACAGAATACCACCCATTCCGAAAAAAAACCGCTTTTGTCATTTTTCACCTATTTTCACTTGTTTAGCATGTCTTCGTCCGAGGCCGTTTCTGGGAAAATGAAAATGAATTTTAAGAAATCGAGAGATTTGTTTCTCCATAACAGGATGAAGAACAAAAAATCTCTCATTTTTTTCACAGGTGCCACGAGCAGGGAGAATCAAATCCATCTTCGAGGCCCTTTTTTCCAGATTTTCATTTTTCCGTTACAGTCCTGATTTTGCGAGAGCTGTTACGGCTAGCTGGAGGCGAATTTGGAAAAAAAAAGGAGGTATTTGTCTAGCATATGCCCATATACAATAACCTCCTTCATTTTTTTCCTAGGCGTCAGAGTTGAAGAGAAAAATATGTCTGTTCGGACCCCTTTTTCACAGAAATTAGGCCCGTCTTTCATGACAGACAATTCCAAATTTTTAGGGATTTATGGCTATTTTTGGCCGAGGTGGTTGAAACTGACTTCTGAAACTTATGGGGAGGTATATCCTATTTATTCAAGGTTCGACCTGAAGGTACCAGAGAGGGGAAGATAATCTAGACACACTTTCTATTTTGTCAAGATGATCAACGATTTGAAGTGATTTGGAATGAATATTAAGACACTGGATTTCCAGATTCTTGTGTCATGATTCATGGTGAAGTTTTCTGATGTAAACTGTCATTTTCATGTTTTTCTCATATTGTTTTCTTCCATCATTTTTTATAAGAAAAATATAATCAGGATTTGTCTTGTACACCCTGATTTGGCTTAAAGCAATGTTTATGTTTTCTTCTGCAAATTGAATGTAGAATTCAGATGAATGTTGCTCTGTATTTGAGATGATTCTTAACCCATTCTTCTTTTCCATCTTACAAAATATTGAGATCCACTTTCATGGATGCCTTGCCTGGTTACCAATGTTCCTAGTTATTTATTCATTCATAAATTTTAACTTGTTGACTCCATTCTGCCCAATGGCCTTTTCCTCTGTTGTCAACCAAACCCTCATCTAAATATTTCAAAAAACCCCAACCCCATACTTTCATAGCTAGCCTAACATCTATTCAATACAAACCAAGTTAAAGCGAATAGAGAGATCCCTCTTTGAGTCTTGGAGGGCTAGATCCAAGACTCGAAGTGGTTTTGATGTTGCCTCTGTAACTGCCATCCCAACCTTGGGCAAATTACAAAGTGCTAACACTACTGTTAAAATGGAAAAGGAGAAATGTGTGCCTATGCCTCAAGACCCTAGGAGGCACTCTACAAGAGTCACCAACAAGTACAGGCTAAGGCCCAAAGCCATGTTCGATTCTTCAATCAAAAGAGAAGATGTCATAGTGATAGAAGACAATTCTGAAGATGTTGGTATTTTCTATGAACAACATATCTCATCATTTTTCTCTAAGGCCTTTGATAAGTAGTTGTATCAAAGAAAAAATTTAGACTCTCTCCTTGATAGTCATGGTTCAAGTGGAGGGAAAATTTTCACATCAACACATAATGAAAAATTCAGCATTAAGCCACTTTATGGAAGCTATGCATTCGAGGTTGAGGAAGGCAATGATGGGGACCCGAGAGGGGAATTTGGGCAGAGGCCTATGTAGGAATTGTTGTAAGCCTATGGGCATTTATTTAAGTATTCTTTTCTGACATTGAACATCCAAGTGTATTGCTTTATCAGATTGTGATCTCTTCCTGTTTTACATTCTGTTTTCATCTTACTTGAAAGAATTTCAGACATTGAGAATCAATGGCTGCTCATGGATGACAGATTCCCGAGTGGTAAATATTTTTCCGTGATTGCCTATTATTCGTATGTTTTGTTTCAAGTACCGTTGCATTCATTTGACAGAGAGAATCGCTATTTGGTGGATGTTCTACTATTTGTCACGTTCTCTATTCTTCCATCCACCATCATATAAGTTTTTTGTTTGATATGAAACTCACTGGACTTCAATCTAACAAGATGTTTATTTGACTCCATGCTCAATGGTGCTTTAATTGATCTACATTTAGCTTGTTTCTCTTATTCTTTCTTTTATCATCTACCTCATCCACCTTATTTCAAAACCCAAACACATTCTTATTTATAAGATCATTGCAATAACTGAAGATGTGCTAGGCTTAACCCTATAGCAGTCTAGGGGCAACTTCTAGCACTAACATATGGGATCGGATGGACCACTTTGTCAACTGGCTCAATTAAGGACATGACCAGATTGACCACTTGATCAACCAGACTGACCGACGGGGGAACCAGATTGATCATTCCATCAACTATAGGTGGGTTGAGAGAAAGCTTGCGATAAGCAGTTGGAAGTTGAGGCTGTGAAACAATCATGTCTTCCAGTAATTTCGAAGCTTTGTCCATACGAGGGAAAATATGAGTTAGATGATGCCCTTTGCATAACATACACGGGAACTTGGCTCTACTTTTCTTCTTCCCAACTATATCGTTACTAGTCGACGAGAAGTCATCAACATGTTGTTCAGAGGCTGATGACATGGGTTGGTCAGGGTGTGTAGACCATACTTCTATAACCTTGGATAGACCAGGGAAATCCTTAAGAAAATGGCTACCCTTACAAAGCCTGCGAGGGTACTTGGGCTTACGGGTTGTTTGGGTGATCTTGACATCATCAACACTCCCATCATGATTAACAGTAACTGGTTTTTTTCCAACATGTTTGACAGTGGTTGGAGGTTTTGACCCTCACTTATCTTTCTTCTTCTTAATCTTTCTTTTCTTCTTCTTCTTATTCATCGGGTTACTATCTTCAGAACTTTCACTCGACGAAGAAGATGAAACAGAAGGAGACCTTGCAAGCGAAGAAGGTGAAGAAGACCTTATTGGTGAAGAAGGTGAAGGATCAACATGAGGTTGATTCTCTTGGGGGGAAGTTCTTGTGACTGAAGCACTAACTTCATTTGGGATTACCTGAGTGGAAAACAATCATACTAGTAATCCAATAGTGAGACCTGGAAGGATCAATGTAGCGATGTGAGGAGGACCAATGTTTCCATAATAAGGAAAAAAAAAAGGTTCCCCTGGAGCATGGGTTCCTTCATTGGTCATTCCAGGAACTAACGCCATTAAATAAATATCCAATCTAGAGTCCTCTAGGGAAAAAAAACAACACATGCTAAAAATCTAGTAAGCAAGCAAGAAAACAAAACCTTCTCACAATGAATGCACTAGTTGGTGGTGAAATCCAACATCATAGGAACAAAGTAAGAAGGGGCTGAGATAGAGTGGGTGGAAAAGTTACGTTGACGACCTACTTAACAAACTTACACCCTGGTACAAGCTCCTACACATAATCGTGGGTATACTCTCCAAGGAGCCCGAGTGAGTTTGTCCAACGTCGATTCCAGGTATCATGCAGACTTGCCCCTACACAGTCACCTTGTGTAAACACCCTAAAGAGATAGGCCACTAAGATTACCAATCACAACAATGATGCCTGAGGAAACAATCGACAATCCAATCCACGCACAAGGGCAAGGTATCTAGCCCGAAATCAACTTGAAAGGCTTACATTCATCAGTATGGGTATACCTCTCAAGCGAACCCCATAATACACGCAACCTCTACACCAATACCAACAAAGCAGGATGAGTAACTCTGCCAGTCTCAATGCGACCTCGTGATTGACCCTTGTTTTAGAAGGGCTTCCCAGGACAAAATGTAATAAGTGGATTTAACCGCTCCCTAACTCAAGATTCTGTGTTTGTTTTCAACTTTGGAAACTTATCTTTCACACCTATTTCAAAGTCCTACAACTAATCTAATGTAGGTTTTCTACCAGAAAGTACAAAAAATTTCTAATCTGTTTTTATAAGCACTTTATTTTATGGCTATTGTTACTCAATAGGAAAATGGCGTGAACAATATGTTGTTTTGACTGACTTAAAAGTTATGCAAATATATGAAGATGCAATCTTTTCATTTCGATGAAAGCTATGCTACGAGAAGGAGAAAAAATTTATCATTCTCATATACACAATGTCCCAAAATATATTAAACTCATCAATATCAAGATTCTCAAGAAATGAGAAAAAGGTATTGTACACCAATGCACGATTCATGCCGCCCCCAAGAATCATGCAATTTCGTAATTTAAGACCAAAAAATGCCAAGAATCATGCAATTTCGCTACTTCAAATGAAAGGATACCCCCAATCTAATATAAAGAAAGAAATCAAATCTTTTTGTTTAAAAAATTTCACTAAAAACAATAATGAACTTTCTTAAAACAAAGAAACCCAAACTAAGAGTTTTCTTTTAAAGTGAACTATTCAGAAGAAATATTATCTTTCCCTAAACAATTCTAAAGAAAACACATGCTTTGTAATTGAAAGATACTCAAAGCAAGAGACTAATCCTTCAAAATCAAACAAAGCAAAGATGGATAAAAGCAACTCAAAGAATGTCAAGCAGGCTGTAAACAAATCAATATAGGATCCAAAAGTTCAATCCAGTTGATCAAATAAAAACTAGGTCATCAAAAGATGACAAGACCTAGTCCAAATAAGTTTACAAACAAGCTTGTATCCTAGCAATAGAGTACAGTGTGAGAATTAGGTATTCTCATAGGCTAGACACTAGGAGGGTGTGAGAAGTTCGCACTGAATCTAACATCAGGGTGCGAAAATCAATGGTTTTCGTAGGCTGTAGAGAGGTACAGTGTGAGAATGTCTGTAATCAAAGAAAATTTTGAAAAACGATAGGGAATATAAGTGAACTTCTAGATCCAAAGGGCCTGGATGGATGTCCCACAGAATCAGAGACCATAAATCAAGCAATCCAAGCAAGGGAAACTAGACTAACCAGAAAACAATTTGTTCCCCAGTGGAGCCACCAATTTTGTTATCGAACAAATCGGTAGGTGCGGACACTAAATGATCTCCCTAGATCCACCTATATATAGAACAAAACACACCAGAACATGACTCTTTCCTTAAGTTTTAGATATTGAATTTACTAACTAAAGAGGGATAGGTGACATACCATTTAAACGCTGCTTCCTCTCACTATCACCATCTTAGCTCCATTCCAACACTCATACAATTATGATCTTGCAAAAGAACACAACCAACCAAAGTGATAGTAATATCATAAACTCAATATAAACCTATGTATGTGATCAAGGAATCATACAATAAAACACAACAAGATTTATAGGAAAGAATCATATTATTGTATCATATTAAATGTGAAAGAGAGATTACAACCATGGCCTTGATGTCATAAGGTCCCTTCCAACTGTCCTTCATTCCCCACACACTTCTTGCTCCAAGGATTCTAATACCATGGATCTGATAGCTACTCACAATCTATCTTGACAAAGAAAATCTCAAAACCACTCTAACCAAGCTAACAATCCCAATCCCAAAACAACTCAAGCTAATCCAAAAATCTCAAAAGCTAACTTTCTCCATGAGAGCTCCTCTCCTTTTATAAGTTGAAGAGGATAAGGTGAGGAGGTTAGGATGATCCCACTAAATCATGAAAGTGAGTAAGATCGAAACCATTTGGATGCCACCTCACCATGGAAATTTCTCCTTTTAGAAGCATTGAGAAGATGCTCATTTTTCCCACGCATGAGCATTCTCGCACCCTGCTTATAGAGAAACCTGTGAACCTCTTTCAACCTAGCTATGGTGTAGCCTGCAAGAATCACGCATTCTCGCACCCTGCCTATATAGCAACCTATGAACTTCCTCTTTAATAGGGTTTTTACAA
Source organism: Picea engelmannii (assembly GCA_009831015.1). Lineage (NCBI taxonomy): Eukaryota > Viridiplantae > Streptophyta > Pinopsida > Pinales > Pinaceae > Picea > Picea engelmannii. The sequence goes on from ML782973.1 coordinate 172,711, forward strand.
AGGAGAATGCAACTTCTTTTTTCAGGAAAAGTTCTTCTCTCTTCTTTCTTCAGGAACTCATGCCACTGACCCCTCTGAAGGCAACAGATAGGTTTACATCATTAACAGTCATAGGGATGACGAAAATAATGTGTAATAGTTAGGTATCCAGAAACACAGAGGTAAGGTCGCTATTAGGGATATCCAAGACTTACCTCTCCGGACTCTCCTCTATACTATTACGTGCATGGAAGGGAGTACAGCTCCCCACATGGCTCTGCAGAGCCATTTTCATTATGCATTGGAGTGTATGGAGCCCTGAGTCTTCAACTGGTGCGAAGGGGTCCTTAAAACTATGAAGAAATAACTTACCAAGTGCAAAAGTGGTGGGTTGAAACAATTCAGATACGGGTCTATTATGGTATCCTTCTTCCTAGAGAGGGTCTTAGTCTTATGCTTGCAAGTATAATGGGGTGTTATATGATAGCTAATCAAGTTCTCTTCGATGATGTAGATGTGGGACCTTATCGTCCTTCAGGTTCATCTCCTATCTAGAGGCGAGGGGAGAGAGGTGTTGTAGCAGGAGTAGTTGTTGTTGATCTAGAGGCCATAGAACAAAATATGGAGGGGCTCAAAATGAATTTCCTTGATGCCACAATAGATGAGATTCCTAGGCATTGCTAATGCCACACAGTGGGTGTGTCTACATCCATCGATCGACTGCTCTGTAGAGTAGCATGGGCAGTTGCATGTTATAGCGAGCAACATCCTTGATGCTCTGTTGTATATGAAGCCATGTGCTCCACATTTTTGATATTTTGGTCTTCGGACAAAAACATTTTTTGTAAACGTTTATTGTTATTAATATGAGGCTCCCACTAGCTTACTTATTTTATGTACAAAAATGTGATTGGATTTTATAAATGTCTCAAATGTTTGTCTAACACATAATTAGCCAATGCATATGTTAATGTATTTAGACATCTAAGAATGTATTTATATTCAATGTAATCAAAATGATGTTCCAAGAGGCGAATTCGTAAATATACCCTTAACAAAGTAGGACTCTGGATAGAATAAAAATTAATCAAATATAAGACTACTAACTGTGAATCCAATCATACAATAATATGGAAGATTCCAAGTGAAACAACACCAATCAATAATTCGATAACTGCATTGTATTCTGCGATATTGTTGGTTGCATGACCAAGGAAAACACCATGTATACTGATCAATTCATCCGTAGGTGCATAGATTTCCCAAGCAGCAAATGATAAGTTTTGAGTACTGCGACTAGCACCATCAACAAAACTAATGTAGGGTAGTGAATAAACCAACATCTAGAAATCAAGCACAATGCAAGGTAAGTAGTCGAAAGGTGGAACCAAACAATGAAAAAACACACAAGGGTATGATACACTAAAAATATACAACACTCATGAAAAAATGACTTAAGCATAGTACTTCTTCAAGTAAAGCCCATTTCTAGGTTCACTCAAAGGAACTCCATCATAATCTACTAGCTCATAATCTCCCACAACACTTGTTTCACAATATAAGGATCCCACCACATGGGCTCGAATTTACCGGCCCCTATCAAATCACGATCTTGCTTGTAAAGAAGAACTAGATCACCTTCAGAAAAAAAAATAAAATAAAAAAAAAAAATGGTTTGACATGCTTGTCATATTGGGCTTTAACACACTTTTTCTGAGTTTCAATAACTAAGGTGGCATCAATCTGGATTTCATCTAATTGCATCAAATAAAAAATATGTTCCTCTTTAGCAGAGGTGTTAGGGAGAAGTTCGACAGCTAGTTTCAAATATGGTATTTCACATTCAATCAACAAAATTTCTTTGATACCATATACTAACTGGAAAGGTGTGAATCCATAATGATGAGAACAACATCGTGTGCCAATTTGACTTATGAATTCCTACCATTTGTCGAAGCATAGTATTGAAAACTTTGTTAATTGCCTCAACCTAGCCATTGGCCTATGGCTAATAGGGGGTTGAGTTTTTATGGCAAAGACCCAACTTTTCAGTAAGTTTAGACATCATAAAATTATGAAAATGACTACCATGATCAGTAACGATGGATTGCGGTACACCAAATCTAGTAATGATATGATTGGATATGAAGAATGTTGTAGTTTTTCCAGTGTTATCGAATGTAGGCATCGCCTCGACCCATTTAGTGAAATAATCCACAACTACAATAATGTATCCATGCCCCCCGACCGAGTGAGGGTTACATGCCATGAAGTCAATGCCCCATTTGACAAATGGACCAATGGAAACTATAGGGTGAAGAGGATCTTATTGTTGTAGGTTTGACAAGCATGGCATTTCTGGATGACAATAATGCAATCCTTAAACAATGAAGGCTAGAAATAACCAGCTCGTAAGATCTTTTGGGTAGTGGAATACCCAGACATATGACCGCCACATGCTCCAGCATGACAATCATTCAAATATTTATTAGCTTCATCGTAGGTGAGACATAGTCGAAATATGGAATCATTACCTCCGCAGTAGAGGGTATCACCAAGTATGATTTATTGACGGGCTTGATACTATATACGACGATGATCTGTACTAGAAATATCAGGCTATAAAGTTTGAGTATGGAGATAGAGAGATGATATATCCATACCATACATCATCAGAACTGATCAGAAAGAGGGATTCGTCAGGTAAGGAATCCTCTGCCACATTTTATGTCTCGGTTGAGGTAAGGTCACGTATCAATTCTGCAAAAACCAAAAACTTATTTGACTTGGAGCATTCAAACTCCAAGTCAAACTCCTAGAGAATAACTATCCATTTGAAGTACTTTCCCCCCAACAATTGTTGAGTAAGGATATGTTGCATGGGGTTGCAATCGAAAATAACGGTGGTTCTACATAATAAGATTTAGTGATGAAAACGTTGAACAACTTGAACCTCTGCCAAGGCCAATTTCTTCACATGTAAATATTTGGTTTTGGTAGTCATGAGACTCCGACTCAAATAGTATATCACATGTTCATCATGTGAATAATCCTCTTAGATTAAGACCATAGCAATGGTAGAGTCCGAAGCAGCTAAGGAAAGGAAATAATCTCGGCTATAGTCAGGGGGAAACAATAGTGGTGTATGGGTTAAGGCAAGTTTCAAAGATTCAAAGGATTTATTTGTAGTATCATCCCATAAAAGATCGTAACCTTTCTTGAGGAGCCGAGTAAATCCTTTCGTTAATTCAGCGTAATTGTGAATGAATCGACGCAAAAAGTTTTCCTTCCCTAGCAAACTTTGGACTTGACATAGCGTGGAAGGAGGAGGTAGATTAAGAATAGCCTCAACCTTCAAGGGGTCTACCCGAATCCCATGTATAGACACAATAAAACTAAAAATTCGGTCGAATTCCACACAAAAAACACATTTGTGTGGATTCAAACATATGCGATAATAACGACAATGGAGGAAAATGGCCGTAAATGTGTCGGGTGATCGTGACAACGCATGGAATGCACTGGTAGATCATCTATATAGGGTTGTACAATGTGCTTAATGTGATGAAAATCATAAGACATAGTGTGTTGAAAAGTTGCACCAACATTCTTTAGACCAAAAGGTAATTTCCGGTAGGCGAAGGTTCCCCAAGGGAAAATAAAAGCAGTCTTGTGTTGATCCACTGGTAAAATATTGATTTGATTATAGCCGGAGAAACCATCCATCAAGGAGAATATGTCACTCCCGGCATAGTCGTCAATGATTTGATCAACGAAAGGGGTTGGATAATTTTCCTTAGGACAAGCTTTATTTATATCCCTATAATATACACAAATGTGGATCATGCCTTGTTTCTTATTTACCAAAATAAGAAAATCATAGGAACCAATTAGAAACAATGCAACTGTGACAATGATCCGACCTACATCATCCTATAATAGCTGCAACTCGACTGGATCTTCCAATTCCGAGCTATTCTAACATGGTAAACAAAGAGATGGAAAGAAGTTGACATCCATAAAGTAAGAAATCTCAAATTCCTTATACATTAACCAGAGCGATCGACGCTTCATAAAAACTTTACAAACGGGAGCCTTGCTCAAACATAGATACCTACAAAAATGGCGAAAATGCCTACATATACTTGAAACAACAATGACATAAAAAATGAGACGCTGCATTAAAAACATTGCGTCTGCATGCCCACTGACAATTTGCAAATGTAGTCTCAAAATGATCATGCACCTATAGCAAACACAATCGAAATCCTGACAGTTCTATGGGTGAACCGACGTGCTTTTAATTCATCCCGGGACTTTCCCTTTATGGTAGAGATGATTTCTAACCACCACCAACTGCCGCAATAACTACTTCCTTGGGATTAGGAACGGTCCAGCCAACTCTACACCTTTGGGACGTGGAGGTCCCCTCGCGCTACCACGTGGATGGGCTGAACGGCCTGATGAATAGAGGTAGAAGCTAGATCGAAGGCTGGGGCATATAATGGGAAGTGGTGAATGGGAAAAGGAGACATGGACTACCAGGATTGAGTGTATGAGGAGAGGTGAGTTGGGAGAAGAAGGGAAGAACACCTGGCATGATGTGTCAGGCAAAAATGAGAAAAAGGAAAAAGGGGACTATGAGGGTGAATGGATAGGTGACGGGGAGAGAGGGATTACACATGGCAGCTGGTAGGAGGATGATAGACTGAGAGTGGGCCATGCTATGAGGTGAAGTGGAAGATAGGTAGTAGGGGAGAGGTGGCTCGGGAGGTGACATGGTGGGGGAAGGCCCCACATTGATTAAAAGCAGAGCGGCTGAGAAGGGTGGGATTGCCTGTGCAACGTTGATCTAGGTTCTTTGATCTCGGCCACTGGGAAGATGCGTGCCTAATTCCAGATGGCCCCCCG